>BHDV01030387.1:451102-470288 GCA_005406045.1 Adoxophyes honmai
TGACCACGGTCGCTGTAACGCGGCCGAAACGTCGAGAAGGTAAATAAATAAAATCGCGATTAAGTCCCGCGTACATATATAATTAGGTATAAACGTCCGTTATAATGCGGAACCGATATTATTAACCTACTGGTCATGTGTAGGTAAAGATGTCACCAGACCAATCGATCGATTGTCGATCGACGGCATTGATTGATGGTAGAAAGGAATAGTAGACGTCGATCAATAGTTTCTACTGATCAATGTATGGCTTAAACGAACGACTAAACTATGGGCTAAACGATCGGCAATTGGTTACTCGACCGGTAGGTATCTGTCGATCAATTAAAGCTACAAGTGCTTAGTGTAATCAAAACGGTCATGAATCGAAAACGATTTCGTTTGTGAATTAACGCGAAATTGTATGGAAACTGAGACAGCGATTCCAAACGGAACATTTGCACAACTGCCGCGGTCGACACGTCTCCATACATTCTTCGGGTTAATTCGCAAACGAAATCGTTATCGTTTCATGACCGATTTGATTACACTAGACGCTCAGACCAGTCGATCAACTTCGATCGACGTTGACCGATGCCGTCGATCGACGATCGATCAATAGGTCTAGTAACATCGTAAGTGCCGAGGGAAGGATATTTTGGGATTTTACCCCGTTAAGTTAAATAGTGAAAATTTTTCGCTTATTAGATTAGTAAACTTGTAGGTAGGGAATCTGAATTCGACGAATCTTCTACGACGAGTAATCAATTACCCTCCACCTGTTTACTTACGTAGATGATAAACTCAGAAACTGTTTTTAATGCGGTTTTCCCCACTAAAATACATAACCTTGCTTTAATATTCATGAGTAAACATTGAACTAGGTAGTAGTAGAGAAAGCTGTGCTGGCTAAAAGACAGGTCGCTAGGTAGGTACATACCTATTTATTTGTTAAACACATAAGGCATTAAAGCACCAAGTTTAATGAATTATAAGTACACTACTTTGATATTTCATTATCGACATCTCGTTAGATACGGATGCTTATGTCTCATCTCAACGTTGCTTGCGTAAAATTAACAATAAAATGAATTTTTGGACAAAAAAAATCACGAAGTCGAATAATTGCTATTCCATTTTTATAATTTTAAACCAAATATGTTTTCAAAGATTATTTTTGTATAAAATGCTTATAGATGCTACTGAACACAAAAAATTGTATGGAAAATTGTACGAAATTTAGCTGTCTTTCTACGCGCTTTCAATCGTCTTACCCGATCTTATATAATCAAATTCATCTGGATGTCTGTTGAAAGTGTTGAAACAAAGGCAACAGGGTTCGTCTGGATGGATGTCCAACGATCACATGTACTTATGTAAAAATATCACGAAAATTTTATAAAAAAGTAGGTACAAGATATGTGAAACAAGACTTAATAAACTTGGTGCGGATATTCACAGGGTAGATATATATAATTAACAATAGGAATCGAATAAAAACGTAGAATCATTAATCTCCAAAACTAAATTCTAAATTCTTTGTAGCACTCGGGGTTTCACTCAATATAAATCCCAATCAATTCACACTTCTATCTTTGTATCAATGGATTTTAATGATCATAATAAACATTAAAATAATAATTTACAACAATATGATAGAGCTTGTTGAGTCAGGTTTTAGCGTAGGTACAGGTAAGTTATTTAAAGTAAATACAACAAATATTGAGTACAACATTGTACGCAACAGTAAGATGAAATTTTGATTGGAAAGTTGAAAACATTTCAAATAATTTATTCAGTAGCAAGTCAGCTAGTAGCTGGTTCAACTAATAAATAAAATAATTAAGTCCACAGTGAAGCGACAGGATAAATAGAAAAACTTATTTTGTAAGACCATTTAAATTCTAGGGCGATTATTGCAAAGAATGCTGCTATGGTTTGGGCACGTGTAAAGAATGAACCAAACAAGGGTATGCAAGCGAATTTACTAGAAAAATATTCTATGGCAAGTCGGGCAAAGGTGCCCTCCAAGAATGTCGGTTGACTAGATCAGCAATGTTCTGAAGAGAGGCCAAATTAGAAGTACCTGAAACCGTCGAGCATGTATCACGAGAGGTGTGAAAGTGAATGAAGCTAGAGAAGTAGGTATGTCAGAATAAAAGCATATGGCGGTCTATTGTATCTGCCTAAACCTGAAGGAAATAGGACGTAATATTAATGAAAGTTCCTCAATAACAATGGAGATAGGCTCAAACCACAACAATAATTCCAGAGATTCGTTTGTTTTAATCAAAGTAACACACATTAGTCCGTAATTTATAAAGTCAGATTTTCCGACGTCCAAAAAACAACACTGACGCCTACGGAGGCACGGTAACACGTCGCGACAGTCCGCCGCTGCACAACAGATTACAATGGTTTATGCATGTTTCCATTAATTACTGAAAAAACTTGGATTTACACGTCGCTATCGGAAAAACTAATTAGTGACCAAAACGGTTTAAATTTACGATTTGTTAACTCGTTTAGTAATGTGCGCACAAAACGGTCGATAAAGCATCGGCGCCGTTCCGGCGCGAATCGGTTTGGCATACCCAGTCGCGGGCGAGACATTATTTCCTGAGCTGCGAGTATATGGCGGCCATGAGCCATCATTGAAAGACGTTTTACGATAAATCCATTTAGTTATTTAGTTTTATAAACAGCTTTATCAATGATTAAGTGCCAAGTAGTGTTAGGTTTCTTCGTGCCTTTCTTGTACTATGTTTCGACTGGTGAGCAAACCGTTTTTTACTATGGTCAACAGCAATATGCCTGCATGATGGTTATATAATATGAATTATTGATAAAGATTTTATCGAACAGGTTGCGAATCTTAACAATATGGCGTCAAGACTACATCTCTAGTAAACAAGCGCGAATTGAGCTCGCGCTCGTAGGGTTCCGTACTAAAAACTGCAAAAAAATAAAAAAATAATTGTATGTGTGGGCCCATTATCGACTCAAAAACACGAAAAAAATCACGATTGTTGTACGGGAGTCCCCTTAAATATTTATTTTATTAAAAGTATTTGGATTCGGAACATTAGAAACACATCAACATCATCTACAAAATTTTCAATTGTCTATCACCGTTCTTCAGATACAGGCTGGTGACAAACGGATGGATAGACCGATATGACATCTCAGTAATAGGGTCCTATTTTGACCCTTTGGGTACGGAACCCTAAAAACTTTCGGATTGGTGTAAATCTCGATGTCAAAAAAAAATACTGATTTTATTTCAAAGATTTTCACGCATTAATATAAACAAAAAAATTGCCACAAGGTCATAGACGCCGCGACCTGTCCAAAATCTTGGTAAATAAGTTCATACGCGAGTAAAAAGTAAAAACCGCCTTTGTTTACCATTATGATGTGTGTATCGATCTTAAAAAAAATCCCCATTAAATTAAGGAGGTTCTTGAAATATTAAAAAAAAAACTTCTTTAATCCAGGAATTCAAACAAACTTAATTGTGATTTGTTTCTTCTTTTCGTAATTTTAATTACCTACTTAAATAAAAAATAAAAGTATTAATTGTCAACCTTCTATGCATCCATATTTCGGACGTGATACCAATTATTAATGAGTAGGTAACTGACAATTTTGTATTTTTTACACAAATATTTATTTAATTTGCATAAACTCTTTATCACTACTGAACCATTATTTTAGTTTCCAGTGACATAAATGTATACTTTTCAAGTATGTAGCTTAACGGTCCAACTAAACACAAATCATAATATTGTGATCGCAAGTTTCCAATATAACATTTTTGCTATTGGAAATCGAAGAAATGCATGTGTTTATTTTTTCGCCGCAGTCCCCGGGATTTGCGAAGTCAGATTACGGGGGCTGTACCTACTTCCCCTTCACGTTCCATACTTTTGGAATACCCCCTGTACCTGTATAGTGTCACCGTCAAATATTACACATACTTACTCGTTATTTTTTACAACATTCTTGCCGCGATTTTTATTAATACAAACGTGAAAGGGGATTTTTTTCTCGTGGGGAATATGTACGACTACGAATCTTTAAAATTATTTGTTGGGCAGTGCATTAAGAGGCCGGGGAAAATAAAGGTGAAAGGAAGTGAAAGGCATTGTGAAATGATATCTTTATCTGCTTAATTTACGCACATATCACACATAAATATCACGCCTGTATGTCCCAATTGAGATTGCCGAGCTTACTAAACTGTACTTAAAGTTTTTTGTTTTATTTCTGATAATAAAATAATAATTACAAAATAAATTTCAAAACGTGAAATATTTTTTAGTAGTGTTCTCGAAAAAATGTGAAAGTGTGTTTGTTTGTTTGTTTGTTTGTCCGTCTTTCACGGCTAAACGGAGATTTTTTAGGTAGAGATAGTTTAGGGCATGGAGAGTAACATAGGCTACTTTTTGTCTCTTCAAAAGCCCCCATTTCCCTAAAGTGAGGGGTGGAAGTTTTCAATGTAGATAGCTATAAAAATGGTATGTGTGCTATCTCTTCTGTGATACCCCGAATTTAACACGAGCAGAGCCGCGGGCAAAAGCTAGTCGGCAATATTTGCACTTTTTTATATTAAAAATCTTTACTAAATCTAATTTATCGTTAACTGTCGGTAGTGGAGGCACATCACTATTTTTGAACTGCAAAAAATGGTTTTAAATAATGATATGGGCAACACAGGTAATGCATTTTAGTATTTGATTAAAAACCGGCCAAGTGCAAGTTTATTTCTGTATACCAAAAACAGCAAATTTCTAAGGGAGCCCACCTAAAATCAAAATAATTGTTATTATTTTGATTTTAATATTTATGTTGTTATAGCGGCAACAGAAATACATAATCTCTAAAAATTTCAATTAACATTTCATTTAACAGACGGACAGACAGACATACAAACAGACAGCCAAGTCTCAGTAATAGGGTTCCGTTTTCACCCTTTTAACTACATGTTTTAGGTTTCAAGTTTGATTTAAGAGGTACTGTGCCTACCCATATAATTTATTTGGTAAATGACAAACTTTAAACATAAAAGTACCATCAAACTCACTCATAGTAAAAGAAAACGAATACACGCACGTCTTCGTATCGAGATTAGCTCGACATGTTTCGGGTCAATTCATTACTCATCATCGGGAAAACCGCGCTACTACATATTCGTACATAGGTACATATGAATATGAATATACAATCACGCCTGTGTTCCCAAATAGAGCCAGCTATTTCTAGCATAATTTTAGGTCCATATACAGATGGAAGGGGTATAAAGTTACAGGTTGCTAGCCTGTCGCCTAAAGCGTACCTAAATATATTTCCTAAGTCGCCTCTTACGACATCCATGGAGGAAATGGAGAGGAGATATTCTATCCCGACACCACACAGGCACTAACTGTTTGTCACTACGCGCCACCGCTCGTTCCGCGCGACTGCTTTGCAATATGTAGAGCTAATCTCAATACAAAGACGTGATTGTATACGTTTTATTTCACCATGATAAGTGTAAAATTTCTGATTGGGTAGGTAAGATAAGAAAAAATAAAGAAACGAAATACTTACATTTATTATTCCGTGTGGTTTAGAGTAACACCACTCCATTTCTTCATAGACTATACCTACTGTCTAAGCCCCCATTCCCACCGCGTCGGGCGCCCGCACGATTTTTAATCGGGTGTCGTAGCCGCAGTACATTTTATATGGAGCTGTTCACACAGGCTCGACAATCCCGATTAAAAATCGTGCGGGTGCCCGACGCGCGGTGGTAACGGGGGCTAACTGGAGACGTCAAAAAGCGACACGTTTATCCCCCGCGCGTGTCTTCTCGCGCTTATTGCTGTGCTAAGCCTACAAAATGGTCACGCGCGTGTCAACACACTCGTGTTGCCGTGCTAAATGCTAAGCCAATCGATAGATAGTATTTAGGATCCGCAATCGTTCGTACTCTTCGTAATAAAAGACCCGACATTTCCAAAACCACTTACAATAGAAACTCGATTATACGGCCTTCAGTTATAGGTACAGATACGGGTACTAGCTTTTGCCCGCGACTCCGTCCGTGTAGAATAGTGACCAATTTTCCCCGTTTTTCCGTATTTCCCAATGTTTTTTCGCTCTTATAAGGGTGAAGTTACATTTATCAGCATCGAATCGCATTTAGCTGGATGATTTTAAACTCACTATACGCATCGCATGCGTTCAGCTGCTATAGCATGTTTTTATCTGCTTAAGTATCCTATCGCGTACTTTTATATGCTGCCGCATGCTATCGTATGCTGCCGCATGCTATCTGCAATCACGACGCCGCAAATGAAATGAAAATTTAAATTTTTCCTCGTCTATATTGATGAAATATAGGTAATTATTGAAATTATTGGAAGTAGGTAAACAAATTTGTGCACTTTGATGGATGAACACGTTGTGATAATGACATTAATGACGCGTTCGGCCGCCCATTCGCACTCTTCCTCCTTTTCTCTGCGTAAGCAGCCGTTATCAATCGCAAGCGTCCTGTCGCAAGCGTAAGCAGCTATTCTCATCCGAAAGCATCTAATCTCACGCTTTAAGCAGCCGTTCTCATGCTTCAACTTGATTAAGCATTCTTCAGCATGAGAAGTGGATAGTTACACTTATAAGCATTTAATGCTGAAGCTGAATCGATGCTGAAGGGTGAATTGATGCTGACGGATATCCATACAATAGCGCGTTTTTGTATGGCAAAATGCGATTCGATGCTGATAGATGTAACTTCACTCTTAGTCGCAGCGTGATGTTATACATATTATACTTAGCCTAAAGCCTAAACCCTTCCTCGATCTATCCAACACAAAAAAAACCATTCGAACCAGTTCAACCAGTAGTTCCTGAGATGAGCGAGTTCAAACAAACCAACTCTTCAGCTTTATAATATTAGTAGGTAGAGATGAATGTGTCGAAACTGGCATTCGTCCCGCCCGCGCCCGCTTGATTGCCTGTCCACGCGTGTCGTATTGTTTTATAGGTAGAGTCCTTTCTTCATACATTCGATTATCCGGATTTTCGATTATCTGGATGCCTAATTACAATAATTAGTCCGGTTATCGAGTTTTTACGGTACTTACAAAATAAGTAAAAACCGCGGCAAAAACGTTGAGAAATACCTCTAAGTGTGATGTACCTACTTGGGAATATCCAGTGACGCGCACGATTATTTTGATTAGTAATCGTAAGATTCGTAAGTTCTGGTGGGGCAATATTATAATATATCTAATGATTGATTCTGATTAGTGATGAGTGATGACTCATTTGAGTTGAATTCGTAATGCGTGAGTCTAGTGTAGTCGTGTGTCTGTGTGATGTATGTGGGGTGTAGGAAGGTGGAGCTCCATAATCACACATCACTAGTTCAAATTAACATATTTAATTAATTAAATTGAAAGTATAGCCTTTCGAGTGGCATTCAACCGTATCCCGGCACGCCTGAAATGGGCAGCACGCCGGTTCTCGATTCCTGTCAATATTATTCGAAGTGACAGTCCACCGGCTCCCGGCAATAAGTGTATTAAGTATATAAAATTGGTCACCTGGCATTTAATCAAGACTAACTTTCACATGAAGTAAATACTTTGTTTTTTTCATACATACATTACATGCAATTAATTTTATATTATCTTTATGCCTGTAATCACAAGTGACGTCGTTTGCAGGTAGTCTTTTTAATGTAGGTAATGTTATTTTTGTTTCGATATAAACTTCTTTCGTTTTAGAAAATAAATTGAAAAGTTAAATAAAACTAATGTAATCAGATTAGGTACGGATTAACAAAGTTATTTCTATATATTTTATTACAAATATAGGACTAGGTTAATTGCAAATAAATCAGCATCTTTTCCCAAAGATTTCAAAATTATCTCTGCAAGTACATATTTTATGTCTATTTGTCAAAATTTCTCGGGAAATGGTAAGTTGGAAAAGATCTGTTTTTGGAGATAAGCTCACCTTTTGAACTTCAACCTCGTATTTCTTTATTGATTCATATTTTGTGGCTTATTTTTTTTATGCCGCTTGTTATAATTTTTAATCATACAAATATCCCCTGACCCCGTGGCTCTAACAACCCCTTCGAACCCCTTCACTTGAACCCCCTGCCAACCCCTTTCCAGCATTACTTAGACTTGCGACCTCGGTCACGAATAGTATTATATATTTCTCTACGGCGGCAAAATTGGTTATGTGTGACAGATGGATGATTTTAATGCTATATCGTACAATAACAATAAAATAACGTTCCACTTATAATAACATTACGGATAGAATAAACTAACAATTCCATATTGCTATATTTTCAATATAATAAAGTTTACAGAGTTTCTTGGATAAAAAGAAACTAAATTATACGGATACTGACTATAAAAAATTAAATCCTTGAATTTTAGCGATCTTAGTATGCTTGCGGCATTCCGTATAGTTTTTTTTATTCAAGAAATTCTGTAAACTTTATCACACATAGCAATAGGATAAACTGGATAGTACTATAAATACCCGAAGCGAAAAAGAGATGGAAAGGTATATTGGACTAGTTGCTGCCCACGACTTCATCTGTACCGGGATAGCGTACGTGGGGAAAGACTCCATAGAGAGATCTCTCTTCATTGGTTCGAAGTCCACAGAGAGAGAGTTGGAAGTTGTGATTGGACAACATCTTCGAAACTTCGTTAGCGCAATGTAGAATTCCATTTGACAGTTGCTGACGTAGATGTCGTTTGTAAAAGAAGTTCTACTACTCGACGGTAGGTGGCGCTAAGTGTCATTACACGTACAACAATACTAAGTGATCCTATACATATAATCATCAATCAATCATCAATCAATACTGTAATAAATAAAAATAAAAAAATATATTTACCTTTCTACGTTCTTTTTGCTCCGGATATCGCACATGTGAAAGTAATTTTGGTCCTCACATTCAATTTAATGGATATAATCTAATCATCGATTGTATAAATTGATCTTCTATTCATATTATGTTTATTAAAAAGCCACGGTAGTCGTTTGACTTATCTAAAGTATTTTAATCCAAATTAACTACTTCCAATATAAATCGTCAACAGAAAACGATTTAGGCCTCGACCCCGACATGCTGGCCACATTTTTGGGCGTTTACAAAAAAACTTTTAGAAACCTATATACTTTTTGAATTTGGAAATTGAATGTTTTTTTATTTACGAAGATTATTGATCTATGATTTAAAGAAAAACTGTCGCGTTTTCAAATAAACCTACGCTTCCAATTACGCCCTTCAGCAAAAGTCGATTAATGTAAATTTTCAAACGCCATAACTTTTTTTTATCTTGAGATCGGTGGTCATCAAAATGACAAAAAAAACCAAATTAAAACAAAATATTGACCTCTCCGCCCCCGCATATAGGAATATCAATCCCTTAGTACCTATTAGTACTTAGTTTAAACTTTACACTCTAAAGTACAATCTTTAAATCTGGACATTACAGAGTACCTAACATCATCGTATTCCTAATACATTAAAATAAAATGTCCCTTTAGTTTTGAAATTATTTCATCCAATTTTTGTCGAAACATGTTATACCTTTTTTTTTAAATATGAAAATCTTCTTGAACCTGCTTTCCCTTTTGTAACTCTTTCGACAGTCAGCAGCAAAGGTATAAACGATTAAAGTGCCACAGATAATGTATCTACACACGACCAATCTTGGAATTATACCAGGGAGTGACACTGAACTGGAAATGACGTCATTATGACGTCAAGTCGCATATAGGATGTGTTATTAAAACAACATTACGACATCTCAATGACTCTTAATAATGTAAAAATGGTAATATTAAATACTATTTATAACATTTGTACCAATAATAATGTAACTATTAAGAAACGATCCGATAGCAAATTAATTAAGTAAAATGTGATTCTAACAAAAAACATTTGTATCCGCAACTAATTGAAACGTTCAAAGTTTAAAACAAATTATTGCACCTTCTTTCTTATTTAGCTACACAATGGCTACACAATACATTTCAATCGTAGCGTGTAGGTATAACATGTTTTTGTCAATTTCAATACATTTTATATTCATAGGTAGGTACCTACTTCGTCTTTATTTTTCATGACTGAAACAGTACGTTCGCTTTTTTACAAAATTTTCCTTCAAAGCACCATCGGAATACGAAAGTCTCTATAATTTATCAGCTAAATATGTCCTTCTCCATGCAAATTGTTTATTACAATGTAAAAATTTATTTAATGTAAGTGAAACATAGAGGATAGAACCTATAGAGAAACAATGTTCGCAACCCCAGTCCGCAAATAGTTTGTTTATTTCAATATAGTAACGTGTCGTGTCACTGTCACAGAAACTGTACGGAGCCAACAACAGATCCATGTGCACGTCCTCATATTTCTAAATGTAAATTAATATACTTGTGGAATGACGTACTGTTCCATTCGGTGGTGTGGTAAAAACAGCAAAAATTCAAATTTGAAAACAGACGGTGTTACATTTCACCGGTAATTAACAGTAAACATGCATTTTTCAATTCATATTCATTTTAGCGCAGCTCAAGTTAACTGGTCATTCAAAATGACACATAATTATGCATCTCACTTTCACCTAGGTGTCATCCCATTACTTCATCTAATTCTGTCAATACATAGTGTAACTAGAGTTGCGCTGTTAATAATGAAATGATGTATCGATATTTATAAGTATTACTTATTTTACGGTGCCGAATTAAATAAAATAAATATTCATTAAGGTAAATCACTTAAAATTCTGATTCTTGATCGAAAAGTATGGGTTGTTTTGTATGGTAATAAATTAAAAGTAGTTATTAATGGTCCCAGTAAGTAATGAACAGTGCCATTATTTAACTAAATCTAAATCTGGAATTCGCATTGAAAGTAGAATTCATTAAAAAAAAAAACGACGTAGCCTAGTATTTGAACCCAGAACCTCAATTGTTCATGTCACGTGCTTACCTTACAACAACCAACCGTCTAGCGAAAGTCATGCAAGATGTTGGTCTATAGACTCTTTGCTATGAGACCATTAGCTGAAACGACTATCGGTACAATGATCGTCGAAGTCACGTCCCACATGGCGGTTACCTCATGAGTCAATTCAAGTTACTGGCTGAATTTGTCCATCTCGGCCTCGGCCTTCACGAAATTCTCGTCATGGGGGGTGGTGATGTCAACAAGCGCTGCTCTGTGTAACGTGGTCGTTACAGACTATACTTCCTATCCTAGTATCTACTTATTTACAAACTTAAAACTAACTTAAATAATACACTGTGATCAATAACAATCATTTTCGTAAAGTTTTGATTGTATTTACTTAAATTAAATTAGCTGTAACCTGCTGTGATTCAAAGTAGGTTTATTTTAGATTTGTTTATGTAAACGGTTAATTGTTTACAGTAACCTTGTTTTTTTTTTACAGTTTCATTTTATTATCTTGGTCCAGATTAGTATTTTTTTTCCATAAACCAACTGCATTGGAAAGGAATTAAATATGTTGGTGAATCTTATATTATAATATTTTATTTTAAAAGTTGTTTACGTTTCATTTATAATTTTACAAGAGCGATATTAATATTGAACGATGAGTGCGAAGACCTCTGTCTTGAAGGTGAGCTTGTTTTAAAAATTGCGTTCCAGTACAATTAGTAAAAAATTACAATTATCGATATCGATATTATCGATACATTTGTAAACTTGTCCAACTCTAGTGTGCTCTAGTGTGACGCGCGATCTTTGGGCCGGCCAATAAGAGCACACCGATGTCTTCAATTGTTTTGCGGAATAATTTCCGAACAACCAAGATGACATTAGTACTCTATAGGTTCTATCCTCAATGAAGTGAAACGACCATTTACGTGATCTTATAACAGCAGAAGAATTTTTTATTCATAAAACAATTGACTGCCACCAAGAATCTTGGTGGCCAGTATCAATGAACAGATAAAAAAGTTTTTATGTCTTGTACACAGATGACATAAAAGACCATCCAGCGTGGAAGAAACTGGCCCAGTTCGAATGCGGCGTCAGCGCATCGGACCGCATCATCGGAGGGCTCAACGCTGCCCTTGGACAGTTCCCCTGGATCGTCCGCCTCGGATACATAAGTTAGTTAAATGTTTCAAACTTCCGTGATTTCCAACCGTATTATAAGGTCTCCCCAAATCAGTCAACGCCGGTTCGGCTTTCGCCGAGTGAATAGCTATGTCCACACCAGTGCGCTTTCACGTTCACCTTGTGTCTTCCTCTGACGCATGCCCGTGCAACCACAGCGCATGCGCTGAAACTAGAACCATCATGAGCTGTGGTTGGTGGTTGCACGGGCATGCGTCAGAGGAAGACGCAAGGTGAACTCGAAAGCGCACTGGTGTCGACATAGCTTTTTATTTTACATTAGGTATAGCCGATCGGCCGTCTCCGCCGTTGGACACCTGCGTTCAACAGCCTTATTCTCCGTGCGGCCATCGAGACGCCCGATCGCCTGCGATTTGATGTAACAGCGTTTAAATAAATTCATCCTGTATTTGCTACATAAAATATGGCAATACCAAGAGAACCCGTGATGTTGTGATTAAACTTAAGGAAAACCGCAAAATCTCAAAATGAAAATTGTCCTTGATTTTTTATAAGGAAAACCATGATTAAAAAAACTACGAATGCAGTTAAACTTATTAAATAACAATAAAAGAATGTACAAATTAAGCAAATGCTAAGCTATTTTAAGAATTTATGTTATTTGCTATCCTATGCCCTCAGATTTTTTTCCACTCTGTTTGTTCTACAGCCAGTCAGTCCAGTGCGATGTGCGCTTTCTTACGTTTGATTTCGAATATTCCAACCGATACGCTTCCGTTAGACTAGTGCGTTTGGTTTGGAGCTTACAGGCGTCGACAACGTACACGTACATTTATAGTACATTGCGAATTAAGGGCCTTAAAATGGATATTACTAACGAGAGTCTGCTAAAAGCCCGACGCCGAAGTTGACTCGAGTTTGTAATTCCTTTACTGCTCGTGATACACACAATGATTCGAGCATTGGGTGTTAATTGCCTTGCCAAGTTAGATGCCAGTGACTATTCGGCATGCTCGACTCCGGATCATAATAATCAGGGGTCGGATTTTTCATCGCATGATCCGAGGCAAGAAAACTATGGAGTCGATATTAAAATTAAATTATTATTTAAACCATACTCATACTCATTAATTTAATTAAGAATGAAATTTAATTGTAAATATAATAAATCGTTATGAGTAGAAATAAATTACATTGCAAATAAAAATAAAGTAAAATAAAACATTACTTTTATTTTGTGCATCTAGTTTCCAATATCCATAAAGCTTGTAGATACAGGAATGAGTGCCTCAAAATCTTGACAAGGTATGGCATGTGCATTGTCCATTTCAAAATTACAATTGTAAAACGAGTAAATAGTGGCAAATTTTTCCATATTTTAATTTTATTCAGCAAGATTAATTTTCGATTAACATTTTTAATCTGTTAACCTGCACAAGGGGCAAAATATTACGGGACTAAGAAAATTAGTGAGTATGAATATGAATATGAATTAAAAGTTTAATTTTAATATCGACTCCATAGTTTTCTTGCCTCGGATCATGCGATGAAAAATCCGACCCCTGATAATAATAATGTGTGATGCATCTACGCGCTTTTAACGACCTATTTTTTCTTTTTATAGGTGAAGGCGATCGAAACCCAGATTGGATGTGCGGGGGTGTGCTCGTCACAGACAGACATGTCGTGACAGCCTCACACTGCCTCGCTAGCCTGGACCTTGGCTTCCAGCTGTAAGTCTCAGAAATAAACGAATGAATGAATGAATGTTTAGCGACCCAAGCGCCACCTATCGTCTGGTAGTCTTCCACAGAAACGTCATCAACTGTCAAAGTGTTCTACCTCGCGCTAACGAAGTTTCGATGATCAATCGTATAAGGGGCCGTCCATTAATCACGTGATGATTTTCTTTGATTAAAATGTAAAGGGTCTATCAGACTATGTATGAGAACAAGAGGTGCCCCCAATGACGCATTTGGTCATTCTTTCAAGTGGTTGGCAGGTTCTAAGAATACTCTCCTCGATCTTTTTTTATTTCGATTTTTTCAGAATAATCTAAAATAACCGGTGTGTCATTTAAAGTTTTATAATTTTGTAAATAGACTATGGTCTATGTCTAAATCTCAGATACTAGACGACTGAGGCTCTCCCATGTTAGTCATACTTTTGCGGTCAATGTTGCTTAAAATATGACCTACCGCCGCGCCGATCTTTAGTCATTATATTTATGTACAATTAATGATTGAGTCTTCTTCTCTATTTGAGATAATATGACAATTTACTCTAATCTTGCCACATTTACCTACACGGTGTGATAATTGTATTCCCACTATCCAAACAGAGATGTCGCCCTGGTCGCAACCACAGCGTGGTATTCATACAATTTCTTATTAGACGGGTGTCCGTTACGGGTAATCTGCATCAGCTATAGAATAGGCCCTAAGGCCCTGCGCAGACGACAGACTATCCGCGACGGACTTTTTAGTCTGTTAAAATAGAACCTACGGAATTATATGCAGTAACACACGACGCGCAAAAAGTCCGGGGCACAATACATACAATCAATGCAGAGTCGATCGCACAAAAGTCTGTAGTCTGCGCTGCGCCTATTACTTACTTCAAAATTTGTATCCGATGACATAGCACACAAACATCAAATAGCTTTTAAGAATTCTAAGTAAAAACTTTCCAAAAATAACCAAAAATTCGATAGGTACAACTGACGACTTCATCCAGTATAGCTTTCCGCCCGCGACTTCGTTCGCGTACGAATTTTGGGGTCGTAGGTTTCTGAGCCTATTCATTACAAACAAACAAACTTTTCCTCTTTATAATATTAGTGTAGATGTAGATATCTAAACCCAAATATTTAACAGAATCCTTTTTTTTAAATTAAATTTAGCCTATGTTCATCATCATCATCATCAGCCTATATACGTCCCACTGCAGGGCACAGGCCTCCTCTCAGTATGAAAGGGCTTGGGCGATAGTTCCCACGCGGGCCCAGTGCGGATTGGGAACTTCACACACAACGTTGAATTACTTCGTCGCTGTGTTATTATTATTAGCCTATGTTACTCGTGGATAATGTGGCTTTCGAATGGTGCAAGAATTTTAAAAACGGTCCAGTAGTTTCTGAGCCTATTCATTACAACCAAACAAACAAACAAAGTTTTCCTCTTTATAATATTATCATCCAGTATCAATAGTTTGTTTAACCAACTACCATTTTATCAATTAAAGTTGGAAGTTTCTCTACAGGACCGCCATTCGTGTGGGTGAGCTTAACACAGAGACAGATCCGGACTGCCAGCTCCGGGTCTGTGCCCCGAAGATTCAGGATCGGAAGCCGAAAGTCATCAAGAAGCACCCAGAATTCAACAAGCCGGCCTTCCACAATGACATCGCGATCATCGAGCTAGACAGTCCTGTTGAACTGCATGGTAATATTCGTAGTTATGCCAATAAATGTAGCGTATACAGGGTAGCCGGAAATTGACCGTGAAAATTTTAACCAGTGATCGGGTATACGCTACTGAATCTGTAAAGTTATTTTTCCGAAATTTTCATGTTAAAAAAAAGAAAGTCAGAAAACATTGGCCAGTCTTTTGTAACCCGGCTTTTAGTCAGATGCAGGTGCGCGCCGGCTAAAACAGCGGCTTAAAGTAGGCATAACGCATCGATGTGAAAAGCGACGAAACATTTTCCTCCCATGAGGACAATTACTTATAAAAAAAATGGGAAATATTTTGCATTAAATTAGCGGCCAAACAGTACAAAACAACGGTCTCATCCTGCGTCATTCCTATTTTGAATAAAAACATTATCTTCTGCGGTTGCTTTATTACTTATGTCAAAATTATTACTTACTTACTCATGGTACAGTCAGAGGTTCATAATCATCGATCCAATTATAGAACGCACGTACTAAAAACAACATAAAATTAAACCACCTTACTCGAAACCGAAGAGCACTCTCTATAACGACAGTGATTCAT
The DNA here is from genome assembly GCA_005406045.1 of Adoxophyes honmai. Taxonomy (NCBI): domain Eukaryota; kingdom Metazoa; phylum Arthropoda; class Insecta; order Lepidoptera; family Tortricidae; genus Adoxophyes; species Adoxophyes honmai. Next base: position 467,216 of record BHDV01030387.1, read on the forward strand.
GTGCAGACGTCATCCAAAGAAGTGACGTAGAAAAACTTAGATAGAAGTGTGGGCACTCTTTTCTAACGTTTCTCCCTACTTAGCAAGGTATAGTTTACAAAAAAAGGTAAAGGGAAGTTTATAAAAGTAATCATTAAGGAAACGTTTAGCCATCGTTTAGCGTTTAACCAACTGGTTACCCTGAAATTGCTAAACGTGGCATTGGATTTTTGAATTCATGTGCTCTGCCTACCCCTTTTGGGAATACAGGCGTGAGAATATGTATGTATGTGTATGTATGGCATAAAGGAAAAAACTTGTTTATGATTGCCAGTCAAACTGTCTCCGCCTTTTTTAATTCTGCATCTGATGGCAACTCTAGACCAGCCCCAAAGTGGGCGATAACGCGCCCTTGTGGGCGCTGCAGGCCTAAAGGAGGATGGTAAGAGACAGGAAAAAATGGAGGTGTTGTGTGTTATAGTGGTTTTCAAGTAGGTGAAAAAATGGAGGGTGCTAAAGAATATTTTATTCTCAAAATGGGCAATTGACAAAATAGGTACATAGGTAAATAGGTACTACTGCTTATTCTGTCGTCCTAAAATGCGTTTTAAAAAAATGTTGTTCCATAGATTATGTGGCTCCGATCTGTCTTCCGAGCACGGAGGAGCAGTTGGCGCAGATGCCGCTGGGCGAGCTGCTGACGGTAGCTGGCTGGGGGAAGATGAACATGACCACGGAGGAAAGGGCCCACATACTACAATACGTTCAGGTTTGTACACAATCTCTCGAACTTTTGTTCATTTTATGCCTCCTCTACACTTCGGCTTACCTCGCCTTCGGGCGACTTCCATTTATTGTCAATTTTGTGCTCGTGTCAAGGGACTTGAATGGGCTCATCGCGAAGTTCAACGGGTCTGTATTGTTTCTTTGGACTTTAGCCAAAGTAACCTTCATCATCATCATCATCAACAGCCTATATACGTCCCACTGCAGGGCACAGGCCTCCTCTCTCAGTATGAGAGGGCTTGGGCGATAGTTCCCACGCGGACCCAGTGCGGATTGGGAACTTCACACACAACGTGGAATTACTTCGTCGCTGTGTGTAGGTTTCCTCACGATGTTTTCCTTCACCGAATAGCTCGTGATAAATATCAAATTTGATATCGCACATAAATTCCGAAAAATTCAGAGGTGCGAGCCCGGGGTTTGAACCCACGACCCTCTGCTTGAGAGCCCACAGTTCGAACCACTGGGCTATCACAGCTTTTTAAAGTATCCTTACTTATACAGTATCTATAAACATTTTCGATGAAAAACAATGGAAAACCAATTTAGTATAGGAGAAAATGGTACCTACTGCAGCCCACGCAAATGGCAATTTGTATCGCTGTGATCGTCATTCTTGTTCCCAGAAATTCACGGTGTTATATTACCATGGTTATAATCACGACTATCACTTACATCACGATAATATACTTAGTATACCTACTAATGTTTACGTTTAGTTGTAGTTTTACATCCGGTTTCTCTCACTCTCACTGTAGCCGACCGATTCCGACTTGATCCTTCTAGCGACGACGGGTCGCGTCCATTTTTCATAATTGGTAGGTATGCGTGATCGTGATGCGAGTGATGAGATAGTCAGTAACGAAGGAACAACCGCAATGATTTTGTAACGTCGATATTTGAAATTCAGTCACGGTTAATTTTTCACCATTGCGTTATTTATCACACACTACTAAACCATTTGCACTACGTCTTTATAGTCGAACCAATTGATTGCTGACTCACCGTAAAACCTCTATACAGCGTCTGAGCGTCTAGTATGTTCAATTCGATGGTGCAGTCGTTAACGAATTCGTTTGCGAGTTGTCGCGGAATGTATAGAGACTTGTTGACCGTGGCAGTTGTTCAAACGTTCCGCTGGCGGCGCTGTCTCGGTTTCCATACAATTTTGCGATAACTCGCAAACGAATTCGATAACGACTGCACCATCGAATTGAACACACTAGACGTACACGTAAAGTAAACGTCATAGTGAAATTGCATTGCTCGACAAAGGAAATCTTTATAAGTTCGTTATGGCAGCGTTTACGGTGGGTCAGAAATTGATCGGTTCGACTGTAGGTACAGATCAGGGATGTCGCGAATATTTTCATCCGCATCTGCATCCGTATCCGTATAAATTGATGTGGAGTTGATGCGGATGTGTAGCATGTTGCGACAAGAAAAAATGGCGGGCCCGGCGAGTGGCGCTTGTCGAGTGTCGACCAATAGGAAACCAGTAATTTTGCTTAGGATTTCGTGAATCTGCGACGGTGACGCGCATCGCTATTATATTCTCATAATTGTGACAAGATCTGACGCGAAATGCTCTGTTTTTTTACTCTACCAAACCAACACGTTGAGTTTTTTATACAGACCCGCATCCGCGGATGTAGACCTATAAAATTCGCATCCGCATCCGCATATCCCTGGTACATACAGGCGATCAAATACAATCTGTCAAATTTTAAGTGTCAAATGGAGCTCAATTGAACAAAATAATAGTTATATATACTAGCGCTACAGTTGTTAGCACGGCGTCGTAAAAACGTATAATTTATTTTTTCTTATCAATACAATAAAAGTTAAATGGCGTTCATTGGACTCGCTGAAGCACGAGACGGCTAGAATGGTTCGGATAGTCCTGCGTCACGATATAGGTGCGTCGATGGTACAGTCGGCCAAGAAATTGGTCTACCCCCCCTAAGATCGATGTATATTTGAACCTCGTGAAACAACAGGATCGATTTCCCTTGCCATAATATTATGACAGTGACAATAGCTCCCATATTATTATTGTATTTACGTCACGTCATGTGTCATGTCAACCTTAGTGATAATTTTATGTCACAGAAACTTTTGTCAAAAGTGGTAGACCACTTTTTTGGCCGACTGTACAACATTTCGGTTTTTCCGATGTTCCATAATATACTTGTATATTTTGATACAGGTTATCAAAAAGGTTATCAAAAAAACTCTCCTCTTTTCCTCTTATCGAAAGTAGGTACGGATCTTTCTCCCAGGGGCGTAGCTACCAAGGGGCTAGGCG
>BHDV01030387.1:480385-492032 GCA_005406045.1 Adoxophyes honmai
CACGCGCATCTCTGCTTATGGTACTTGTCTTGGAACGGCCTTTAGTGGGGACCTCGCAGTCCTTATTTACTTGGTCCAAGGTTTAAATAAAAAGACACATCAAGATTGTTTACCATATTTTAAGTACCTAAAGGTCTCTAGTATAGTTAGACAGCGACAGGTATAGTCTAGATCGCGCGAGACTTCACTCGCGACTTGTCAGGTTCCTAGCCTGTCGTCTAAAATGTACCTTATCCTATATATGCTTAGTCGCCTCTTACGAGTCTTACGACATCCATGGAAGAAATGGAGAGGCATTATACGAAACCCGGTTACTTTCACGGGATTTTTTTTTTGGTTGGTAGAAGTGTTTGAAATAGTAATCAAATAGAAATTGGTTATTGTTTCCAACAACCTTGCTATTAAAATGACAAAAACAGTTTTAATAAGCTGCTAGTGCGTATAAAAACTCGCAATTCAAAATATCAGTAAAGTACAGAGGGCAATAACTTGTTATACCTAATCTAGATCAGGCATTTTTTTTTATTATTTTACTGCTTCTAAATCCAAAATTAAACATTAACTTTAGAATCTATTAAAAAAACTTTAGGACCGTGGTCATCCGGGCACCAAAAAGTTTGTTCCCGAGGTGTCGGATAAACTTGTTAGCGTCTCTGGAGACTTTTCGCCCAGAGACAGCATAGCCGTGCTGCGATGGAATGCCGAAAGCATAATTATAATAACTAGGCTCGCTACCCTGGGCAGGCCGAATTTAAGTTTTTTTTTTAATAGACATCCGTAATTTTATTTTAAGTTCTAGTTGCTATAACCTATCTGTCATCGGTGCCGTAGTTTCCCAGCCTGAGTATGAGTTGCAAAAGTCCGTCTCCTGCCTCAAATACTGTAACTAATTGTAAGTCAGTTATTTCTGTTTCTTTGCGATTCGAGTGAAAGTTATCTTCCGAAAGTTAACAATGTAGCGGCCTTCCGCGTCTTGTTTTCCTTTATCAGCTGCGTAAGTCATCCCGAATGACAATGGCCGTGTCTTATGTAATTGGTACAGTCATTGTTTATGGACTTACTTATGAATTAAAATTTATTTTACCCGTTGGAAAAACCAGTTTACCGAACATTAGGTACCTATTTTAATTAAATTACGATAGCACTAAGCGTAAAGGTTCATGACTCATCTGTAAAATGTATTTTTGTATAATGCAAGTCATGTTGTACAGTATACACACCCCACACATCACCACAGTAGGTAGTTATAATATGTGGTGTCGGGTTTAGAATAACACCTCTCTATTTCTTACACCTATTATCTCAATAGGCGACTCAGGTAATTGGTGTACTTAGTTATGCTTAAAGACGCAGGCTAGCAACGTGTCACTATTTTTTTTATACCTCTTTCACCTGTTTGTAGAGCTAAAATTATGCTAAAAATAGCTACGAAACGGTAAATGGTCTGCTACCCCATTTGGGAATACAGGCGTGATTGTATGTTACGTTGAACATTAAACTACCGTGGGGCTCACTCAATGCCAAGATGAAGGTGATTGTATATTGTAGAATTTAGCAGCTGAAATGTTCATGTCTGAAATGTGGATATTTTCATCAACTACAAATTAGGAAAATATTGGATACAATGAAAATCCCACGTTTTTGACTCCGGTGCCATTTTGGACGGAAACTATATTTTTAAAGTTGGTGTCCTACGTCTATGTATGAGGATTTGTCCCGCACCACTAAAAACTAAGGAGGCAGCACTCGTAAATCCGCATCTGCATAAACTCCGCATTGATTTTCGCAATAAACTCATAGTTAGTAACGATAACTAATTAATTGATTTAGTGTACTTAATCAGGATTTCTCCGACACTTACGCGCATTTTCGGGCTTCACTGAAATCCAGCATTGCTGCACCTTACTGATACAGCAACACATGCTGAGCGAAGCCCCATTTTTCGGTTCTCTTGTGTCACCAAGACATACTGTAATGAGAATAAGTAGATACATAGGTAATAATAAGAATTTTGTTATTTTTGGTAGAGAAGTAATTAAATGATACGCAATAATAAAATTTGGTGAGCAAACCCAAACAGCATTTAAATAATTTAGTCAGCATACAAAGATTTTGTCTGCAATAATTAAAATCTGGCAGCAATCTTTGTTCCGGCAATAATTTTGATTGTGGTCAAAAATTAAATCATTAATAGGCAGCATACCAATTCCATGAGTTTGCATAATAAACATTCAGTACGCAAAATAATTACTTGGTCAGCAAGATTTTATGATTGATCAGCAGAGAAAACATGTCTATATGCATTATATTTCATTGGTATGCGTATTTTAAATATGGTAAGCAAAATAACTAATAGCTAAAGTACTTAGATGTTTTCTTGATTATTTCAGTGATTATTTAGATCCAGACTGTTTCAGTGTGCAGTGTGTATAATGTAGGGGACAAATAAATTTATGGGAAATTAAGGGATCCCTCTAGGAAGGTTACATTTAGGTACGACGACGAGCGAAGCGAGGAGGAGTGTTAGGTAGAACCGTGACCTTGCAACGCGCGAGCCGAGCGAGCGAAGCGAGCGTGCCGCGGCAGCGGCCGGCGAAGCGCCAGAACCGTGTTATGGCAAATAATTATTATATATTTTGCTTACTCTCTTAGTGCTTACCCAATTTTTATAAAACAGGAACATCTTATTGCTGCTTATGTAATTAATATGCAGTACAAAAATAATTACAGCCATCCTGAATGACATAAGTTGCTGATTGATTTTGAAATGTTTGCTGGCCATGAGTTGCTGACCAATTAACTATTTCTGCTGACAGATAATATTTTTCTGCTTTCCAATATGCTAATACTATGCTGACCTGTTAAATAACACCCTTTTTGGTATACCTAGTTTGGGGAACTAAAAATAGAAAAATCTCCTTCTTTCTTTATTTCTTTCTAACTTTCTCTTTCTTTTGATTTCAGGTCTTCGACAGTGTGGAAGGTCCGAAGAGCTACCTCATGGGAGTGGTCTCGTTTGGACCCACGATATGTGGGATCAAGAAGCCCGGTGTCTACGCAGCGACGTCGTTCTACTTGAAGTGGATCTTAGACAATATAATCTAATTCAAACTGTCTTATTTTATTGAAACAACAAAAAAAAATTACACTCTCAACCCATCATGCCATTCTTAGAATCTGCTCTACGGGGAATGGAATCGGGGATTCAGATAATAGATAAGTAAGCAGATGTGATGTCAACGTGACTCGCCGTATAGTAATATCATTGAGACTGGATTTGTAATATCGACATTACAAATAATCACGTTGGTTCCTTCGTTACTGTAGGTATGTTCGTCACTCGCATCACGATCACGGGTATTACCTATTCAAGTCCATCACGATGCGGTCTGTACGTCTAGTGTGTTCAAATCGATCATGAAGTCGATAACGATTTCCTTTTCGAGTTATCGCGGAATTGTGTGAAAACGTGTCGATCGCGGCAATTGTGCAAACGTCCCGCTGGCGGCGCTGTTTCAGTTTCCATACAATTTTGCGATAACCCGCAAACGAAATCTTTATCGAGTCCATCATCGTTTTCAATACACTAGACGCTCTGTCCCCGCTCGGGGTAAGTCGGAATCGCTCGACCAACGCCGTCGCGCCGTGTGCGAGTAACAGGTACCTACTGGACTAAAATTGAACTTAGGTATACTAAGTATATCGTAATGGAAAAATGGCATTTATACGCAGATAAAATATTATCGTATATGCGTAGTCTGTGACGAGCTTTAGGCATGACAAAATCGCAGTGATTATCATTATCAGTGACAGCCGTAACATCTGCCTGGAGAAAGATTTCTCTATTGGAGACTTTCCCACAATATTGTTCGAGTCCCTAAACAGAACAAAAGCATTTATTTACATGTATACTATTATGTTCTACGCAAAATAGTGCGGAGACCAGCCCGTCGAACAATCGCAATCAGATATTATTGGAAAAACACACATACTTCACACTACTTCGTTAGATTCAGCATCTGGCGTGGCGTTTCGCGTTGCTGGCAATAATAGACAATATGATTAAAGAACTACCTTTTTGTTAGATTATTACATGTTACTACATGGTACAATTTTTACTCAGGGGTAACTTCACAAGCTCACTCTCCGGATTTGACAATCTAAAAGCTCAAATTGGTGATACAAAGGAAAGTTTGTTAGATTCACCTGTAGACGTAGAGGGTAGTGTAGATACTGTAGATGTAAATTTAGGTGGTGTAATGATAATAACACCCGTTCGCACTCTAGGTCTTATCTGGAGACCTACCACCGATACAATCGGTTTTAACACTGGCGCCAAAGAACCGGTGTTATCACTGACACCCACAAAACGTGCGCTATGCTTCTTGCTCAGTCAACGCTACACAACATAATGCATTAATTCAATTGTTAAAATTAGCCTGATAAAATTTAGGATGTTTAATCTAATAATCTAATGAAATTGCAACCTCAGTGTATGGAGACCTCAAATTGACCTCAAACCTCGGAATTGACATTTGTTTAAATTCTAAGGTTATTAGTTAATTAATTGTATTAGGAAAAAAAAAGAGAAGGAAGAGAGAAAGAGGAAAGAATCATATAGAAAAAAAAAATAGAAGGAAGGAATGAGAAAAGAAAAAAAAAGGAAAGGGAGAGGGAAGGGAAAGGAAAAAAAGAAAAGAAAAGAAAAAAAAAAAAAAAAAAACTAAGTAGTTGTAATTAATTTTAAGAGCACAATACTGTAAAACTGTTGTGTCTTTACGCGGAGCGCACAGTTAAGCTAAAAAAAAATATACTTATATCCTAAAATCATCAAGGTACGGACCACGAGTCCGTAGATGAAAAATTTGTTAAAAAAAAAAAAAAAAAAGACCTCAAATTTAAAAAGACTTATTTAATAACAAATTAGAACAAATGAGTTAGTGCATTCCGTTGTCCAGCATTAGCTGAGTAAGAACTCGTATCACCATTTTGATTCCACCCTATGTCGGTTTTGTTTCCATTATCTTAAGTAGGAAGGTTTCCATAATCTAACTGATGGACTCAATAAAATAAAAAGTTATAACTCTGTCATCAGCCTTATTCCCAAACTACCACTCTTTTGGGACTCCCCAAAACCGTTCAAAACCCAAAGAGGTGCATGGTAATGGTATGACAATTATCGTGTTTAAAAGTCACTCTTCTTGCCTACCTACTGTCCTATCCACTTCATTTTGTGGCTGTAGATCGGGATCTATCGGACGGGATAAGCAAAGAGCAACAGGTAATAAAATAAATAAATAAAAAAACTCAAACCCCTTAAGAGAAATCGCTCAGGAGGTGTGTACGTGAGCTTGTGTCGACGTAGCTCTTACGAATAGTCACGTACTGGGTTTTTCCGCTCGCTCGATTATACCTACCGAACGGGTAAAAATAAGGTAAGACATCTCTGTATTTTTAGAAAGACACGCCTCTTTTTAACACACGATGCAGATATAGTTATAGTTACAAGTTTGGCGTGTTTCTGTGTACATCTGTGGGATCGATGCGATTTTCTTACGTTAAACCTAATCGACCTACGAAACGGCTACGTGGCTACGAAACGGGAAATACTCATGGTTTTGACTATCCTCGTAAGGCCCCGCGTACTTTATAAAGTACAAATTACTAGTAAGCATAACAGCCGAATGTACTTCATTAAGTACAAATTATTCAGTGGAAAATGAACTTAAAGATCAGGTTACGTAAGATTCAACATTTTAAGCCATGAAATTTTTGTCTGGGTCTGAGGCCCTAAATTAAGTATTTAGAGTCAGGGCTTTTTCATGTGTTCTGCCATTTAGAATGCATCATTGAAGTAAAATTATTAGCTATTTTTTATTAGCCTCTACTAGTGTCCCACTGCTGGGCAGAGGCGTCTCCTCTAGCTTTCCACAATTTTATTCTCTGTCCTGTGCAGAACTTTCTGTTTTAAAAATCTAACGGGTGATAACAAAAAAATGAGAATATATTTTTAAGGAATTTAAAAGAAACTCTTGCGATGTTTTTGAAAAATAATTATAATTGTAGAATATTTACAGGTATAAGTGTATAATAATGTTAATGGACATTGGCATAGGGTCAGTGGTCAGCTGTATTTCGGAGCCTGGACAATATGTTAGTACAAGACCGCTGGACGGCGTCTTTGTTCATCTTCCGCACACATGTCCTTATTTTTTATTAATTGGGCACAGTTATCTGCTGTCCAATTTATTTTTATACACCAAACTCCTCAAATTACCGAAAAAATCTTCTATCGGGCGATATTGTGGAAGATTTGCAGGTTACGAGTTTTTGGTACAAATAGGTTGTTATTTGCCTCTAGGAATTGCAGCGTTTTTTTTGCATAGTGCGAAGATACTTTGTCGGGCCAGAAAACATATTCTCCATCTGCATGACGAATAAAAGGCAACAGTATTTTTTTCAGACACTCGTTTTCGTACACCTTTTGATTGACCGCCAGACCGCTTGGCTTGAACCACAGTTTTGATATACCCCTTTCAGAAATGGCTACATACAGCATAACTTCTTGCTCAAATTTGTGCTTGTACTTATGCTGTATGTGCTTTGGTGTACTAGAAACATCGCTGGTATAGTACCGGTCATTTCCCGGAATATGGGTTTTACTCAAAGGAAAATAACTTTCATCATCTAAAATAAACGATTTCCCCTTGTAATTTCGCGTCATCCAACGACATTGCGACATAACCGTCGATATTTGCTCGTCTGTATATTCCGGTGCCCTAACCTTCTTCCTGTATTTCAGGCCGATCTTTTTTAATGATTTAGAAATGTACGGTTGTGTACAGTTGTATTTTTTAGCGGCATCTCTTTGGCTTATGGCATCGTTATCGTTAAAATTTTTGTGGAATAACTTCAACGCCCTCTTGGTCATAATCTTCGCTGGTCGACCGCTGCCACCTTTTCGAGCTATCGTCAAGGATGCTAAAATTCTATAAATGGTAGAAATTGGCACGTTTTTCTCCATAAAATGGTCTCTGTGAACTTTTTACCGAGACAAATGTTAGAATTGTAAAAGTTTACAACGCGTAGTCTCAAAGCTTCTTGTTTTGATGCCATTTTCGACAAACAAAACGGATTTTGAAAAAAAAATACACATTATATGATTCATAAAAGAGACAACAACATCTTTTAGAACAAACTTTTTTTTTAATGTTGAAAGTATTCATATTAGAGCTGCCAAAAAGTATTCTCATTTTTTTGTTATCACCCGTTAGTTAAGAGGAAATGGAGCGGTCATATTTTGTATGGAAACGTAGTCCCCTGTTTCCTCACTGGATATTACCCGTAGAACAATGATTTTTTACATCAACAATCTAATGATGTATTAGCATGTTCCTATGTTTTCCTTTTTTTCTTTAGTGAATTATTAAAAGAGATATTAACCTTCAAAAACATGAAAAATTGGTAAGTTTTTTCCGTTGTGTTCAAACCTCTAGAAACCAATTTTAACACAATTATATCAAAATATAAGAACATGGAAACACAGTTATGACATTTTTTAAACATTTAATGAAAAAACATATTTAATCGGTTAAGTTTTAGAGAAGAAATCAGGGGACTACGAAACGTTGTTTTTGGATAATTTTCATAGGTATTTTCGGTCCGAGCTGTAGTTGTTCTTATCGCACTCGACGTCGTCTAGACAGGTCACGGCGCGACAGCAATAGATTTAGCAAATACCTATTTTTCAATTCCTTCGACCGGCACGGCATATTTCCTCTTAAGTAGTAATTTTAATAAAATATTGCAATGCGAAACCAAAATGTCGACATTTTTAGTTACATCATGATAAGTCTCAATGTTGGGAAAAGGATTTAACATAGTCGAGGACCCACTTTTAGCGGCTGGAAAAGCCGAGAACCCCTGGTTGGTATTAGGGTCTTCCCGCAGCTACCGACACCGCAGTTGCTTACAGAGCAGGAGGTGCCGAATGCCGATGCCGATCGAGCCGGTTTGAGTCGAACCGTCTAAGGTCTAAGCAGACTACAAATATACCTAAGTCTACACTTAAGCTTCATTGTTGTTCACAGAAGTACTAGGTAGGTGCCTATAAATCTCGGGTGCCTTTACAAATGTATGAGGAACGCGACGCCAACGAAGGTTGGAGATTTGATGTTTACAACTTTAAGAAATTGTACAGCGTAGTACCTATGTACAGTCACGAACAGGGATTGTTGAGCCACTTGCCACTGTTCGCAATGTAGACGTGTAATCAATGACCGATGTGACTGACAGATGTTATCTATTGGATTAGTATTACACGATCAAGTTACAAACATAATGTAAGTGCCTCAACAATCCCGGTTCGTGATGGTAGGTACTTCAAATACGTGTCGTCTGCTCGTTTCAGCTACGCCGTGAGCTAGGGGCGTAAATGAGACAAACTAATCACAAAAGTCTCAAAATAACTGGAGCCTAATAACAGTGATTAAAAAAAACTGACTATAATATTATACTATTATACATATATTTATAGGAATAACAATAACTCTAATATAGTGTCGGAGTAAAGTTACGGTTTCAGCAGTTTTGACAAGATATAGCCAAACCTAGCCAAGTCTAGCCAAAACTACCGCAACCGAAACTTTGTTCGAGAAGATTCCCACTGCAATAAGACAAGTGTGGTATGGTAGGTAAGGTGCCTACGTGAGCTGAAAATAACAAGACATCATTTATCTTCATCTATCATAAAATCATAATGTTCAGACGCAGTAAGCAGAGGGACAAAGTAAAAAAATGTGGTATTATAATAATGTTTACATTATGAAAACGATATCGATAATATAATTAAGTAAGATTAAACTTAAATTTCTAACATCTTAGGACGGAGGATGATTAAAAAAATAAACTAATTACTTAAGTACAAATTTGGTACACGCGGTGGATGTGACTGGCAATGCTAAAACGTAGTTGTGGTTGGACCATAAGGACTCATACTCTAAAAATAATATTACAAGAAGTGAGCCCTCACAGAGAAAGAGATAAACTTACTCCTAATTCTAACTAAGTAGGTATACCTGATTGCAGTCACGTAAATATTAGACTGACTAAATTTACAAAACACCGCTGTGAAAAATCACAAAAAAGCGTATATCATTCAGTAGAAACTCGTGAATATTCAATATGTTTATTTTTAATAATTAGTTGTATGAAAAATTATTTAATTAGGTACTATTTTACGTTTTAATACCATGGACAACTTAATAAATAATAAACAACAAAATGAAACTATTTTTATATTATTCTTAACGAAGCTTTGTAAACTGATAAACTCCAGGTGAACACGTCAGTGTCATAAAATGAAACTAGTTTAGCGGGATTAGTTCAAGGTACTGAACCAAAGATACTAACAACAGTAACAACATACAAAAATAATACAGGCAAACCAGTGGTCCTACTTGATGCTTATCTTTCTTTTGTTCCTGTCTTATAGTTTGTAAACTATAAGTTTAATAATGTAGTTTTACTGTTACTATTAGTTATTCAGTAGTCCCGTTTTAATGTGTGCTTAAAATAAATATACAGGTTGGCCAGAAATTAACCAAAAATATTTTATTTATCTAGTGATCGGGTATACGCGGCTGAAAACCTCTGTAAATATTTCCTGAAATGTGGCAGACAAATGTTTTACACACCCTTCCTGTTGTAGCCTTCTGGGCACCCTACCTGTTGGAGGTGATTTAGGACAAATGTGTTATCTTTAATAAAATTTTAGATATAATTTTAGACTTATCTTTATTTAGTGTAAGTAAGGTACGTCTAAGTTTAATTACTATTGTAATTTCTGCATACATGTGTTGATTCTGAAATAAATTATTTAATAATAACAATCAACAAATACACAAACTTTCTCAGAAATGAATAATGTCATAATAATTATTTGTCGCTTAAGTAATCACCTATCTTATCATCCTTAATTGGCAAAACATTTTATTCACATGGTGCATAGCTGTTGCCCGCGATTCTGTCCGCATGGAAATCGCTTATCAAGACTTATAGTTAAACTGTTCAGTTTCGGGATAGAAAAATGTTATCATACTTAATTTCATCGCCATCTAAACCTAAACGTTAAAAATTATCAAAAAGACAGATAGGTTTAATGAGTTTTGCTTTTTAGCGAGAGACAAAATTTTCTCAAATTTCTAATAGTATGTTCATAAGCGTGCTTTATAAAATCGACTCCCACCAAACAGACTTTTCCTCATCTCCTTCTAAAACTCGTGCTGCTATTTTCAACAATAAAACAACGATTTCCACTAATCCTATTACGTCATTGCGCTATAAATGACGTTTCACGTGAATGGGAAAATCCGAAAACACCGTTATAAGGGATGAATTGGCAAGCGCGATCCGCTGCCGGTTAAATACAGGGGAACTAGTCCGAAGTTCCGACAGTCAGCTGTGCACGGTGTGCACGCGCGGTGATCAAGCAGTCACACCAGACGGCCCGAGGAGGCACGTCGCTCGACCAGTTTATTCCACTTATCAGACAAACATGTTTACGTTGGCACAATTTAGCATTCTCCTCTGTGTTTTCATCACGAGGATACCATGTAAGTAAATGCAATTAATTTGGATTTAGTCTAGTGAGCCAAATGGGAGTTTAGTTCAGTGTCAATGTTGCGGGTAACTGGTTTAGATTTTCCTTGTTTTTTGTTATTTACATAGATTGGTGCTGTGAGTTTTGTCCGCACGATGTAGATAATTGTGAGTCTGTGTTGCGTTCTGCTATAACCTAGGTAGGTATATCTTGTGACGAGCTTATCAACAGCTTTATATGTGGTTTCGTGCCTATCATATTATTATATTCCACGTATCGTTTTTTTGTTATACTTAAAGTGCCAACCCATAAGTATCTACTTGTGTTTTGTTTGCGATTATTTTATCATTACAGCAACAATTGTAGGAATTTTGGGCACTTAAGTACCTTCTGGTTCAATCAAGTCCAAGGTCATGACCTGTTCTGGAACCTTTTCCCACAAAATGTCACAGCACCATCACAATAACATAAGGAAAGTCATTATCATATTAATGAGAGAACGATGGGTTACAATTCAACTAGTCCCATTAGATAAACCACATATACTTACAATCCTTCAATGGAATTTGACGATCGTATAATAATAGTACGAATTATAACATCGTATAATACATTATTCCAAGTTAAATTATATTAGCCGAGGATGCGACGACCAAAGCGCACGTATTTCATACGACGTTTTTCAACACACTATAATATTACTAAGTACATAAATATTAATCTACTAGGTATACCGGACAAACATAAATTAAACTCAAAAATATCTACGTACCTACAGTATAAATGAACATACGACATCACGCCTGGCAAAGCACGTTATTGTTATTAAGTAATAGTTAAAACCAAGACACCCCGTAGCCACACTTAACATAATTTTTGGTTTAAACAGACAGAAAATCTGCTGGTGAATAAAATTCGCCTGAAAATTAAGTTTAAAGAGCACAGACAGACGCAGAATATAATAAGTACGAGGGTCAAACTGAAAGTTTCGGGAATAGAAAAAAATATCCAGTTAAAATGATCAAAAGTAATTTTATTGCTTTTGAA
>BHDV01030387.1:517856-530486 GCA_005406045.1 Adoxophyes honmai
TTTAAATGTAGACAGTATTCTTTTTAGAGCTGCCCAAAAGTATTCTCATTTTTTTGTTATCACCCGTTATACCCCATACGTATGGGTTTGATGATTTTTTTTATTTTATTTCAGTTCCATGTATGGGGAACCCTAAAAAATTGTTGCTTTTTTTAATTTTGTGTCACAAGCTTAATGCGGTTCACAGAACACATCGACTCACCAAGTTTTATTAGTATAGTTCTCATAGTTTCGGAAAAAAGTGGCTGTGACATGCGGACAAAACACATTTATGCCTTTTATGACATCCACGGAAGAAATGAATATGTAGTTGTTATTCTATCCCGCCACCACACTGGCTAACTATTATTGTATACAGTGTTATACTTTATTTTTGTTCACAAGTGTATGAGAATCCACTTATGCAACGTTTTTATAATAAGCTGCTGTTGCTACAACAAAAGATCTATAATCTGTTCCGTGTTCTCGGATCGATAACATAAACCATCGCTGTATTTCTCTCACCTTCCATTTAGTTTTGCTGGGATGATGTAACGCGGCTTCAGAAATTGGTTCAGGAAGATATTGTTAATTTTAACGTGGAGTACGTCAAAAAAAGCTAATTGTATACATCACGTCTGTATTCCCAAATGGGGTAGGCAGAGCAACCGAAATGCTACATAGACAAGTCTTAGTAGTGTAGTAATCTCGTAGTGACTTTTAGGATATTTTTTAGGTTTTAAGTTGAGAGGAAGGTTGCTATCTTGTCGGAGACACCACACGGAGTAGTATTTATTTGTAACAATGTCCAAAACGGTATTCATGAACCCTCCATCGAATACCTAAGTGGGTAATGAGACTGAAACCAATGAGACTGAAGGCATTTTTTAAATAAGTGCAATAAATAACAATCATCGACACGAACTTCTCAAAAATTACTATGTGCTACGAATCATGCCCGTTTAAGTGTTAGTTTTAGTTCTTTTTCATTTAACTGTTACACCCTCATTGTATTATGTACTTTTCTAATAACTGCTACTTTTGCCAAATCTTAAAGCCACAATGTACCTATGTCATTCATTATATCGCAAAGTTCAATTACTGCACGTACTTAAGAGCGTGCAAACAAAATTCGGTGATTTTGATGTTTTTCAAATGCTTTAGAAAGCTATAAATCCTTAAGTTTTTAAAGAAAAACTACTGTAACATATAAATAAACTCTTTTTCTAGGGATTAACGGAAAAAAATATTTTATTAGCAACACAGATTTCTTTTACTTAGCCAATTTGTTGAAGGGTTTTCACAAAAATACGCGTCAGAGCTCTCTTTCACTTGAAAATTTTCCATTAAAATTTACCATAAACGATATAAACTTGTTATTATCTGATAGACAATACAGTATGTAAACTTACTAAAACCATTTATTGAAATCCGAGCATATTTAGGTGATAAATAACGTAATGGCATAACTTACTGGCATCCTAACACTTTTACGACGAAATGTACCAAAAATGAAATTAAAATTGTATGTGTTTTATAACGTCCTGTATTATTTCATTACAATTTTAACATCTGGTATCTGGTTGTCAAGTCAAGGGTCAAGGTCAAGTTCAACACATGACATGACACCTGCACTGTCAGTGAAATTAAGGCTATGTGCACACTCACAATTAAATACGACGTAGTTCAATGTGGCGTCCGCTGTTAGCAATGACTTTTAGCAAGCGGCGGTGGTAGTTTTTCTGAACGCGACGCAGCAAATTTGGGTCTTGCTGGGCTCGTCGCTTGATTTTGTTGAAGGCCTGTTTCATTTCTTCTTCCGTTCTCGATTCTTTTTTACACACTATCTGCTTTACCCAACCCCAAAAGAAATAGTCCAGAGGGGTGAAGTCTGGCAAACTCTGAGTGCCGAAAATTTCGTCCAACCAGTGTCTTACTTGAATGGCACGGTCGATCCGCGGCAAAAGGTCCTCTTATTTCAATGCATGTATCTTAACCACATAAAAATGATGCTGTGGGTCTCGTTTCAAAATGTTGTGGACGTATGTGTGGCTAACATCAAACAACCGCCCTGCTCTTCTAGTGCTGGAGCCAGGATCTTCTACAAAATGATTTAAGATCATTTCCTCTGTCCTGTCCTGACGTTAATACGAGGACGATGCCCACCAGTACGAACCGGAACCGCTCTTTCATTGTTACGCACTCTGGTAACAGCCCTTACAATGATACGGGAGTCCGTAGGCTGTCTTCGCTGCCGGAATCTCTCAGCGTACAATTGAAGAGACGCCGCACCATTTTGTCCGCATTCCCCGTAAATAAACACCACGTCTAGTATCTCTTCAGCACTAAAATTCATCATGAATTACATTGTATTGTTTGCAATGAAGAAACGTCACATTGAAAACTAATCTGTCATTTAAGTTTGCTTGCTTGCCAAACTCTTTTGTTGGCATAATTAAGAAAAATGAAATGACACCAGTGAAATTTAAATGTCACTAAATAGCAAAATCGATGTGTTTACGTGGTAAATTGAAGATAATTTCGCTTTTACTTTTATTTATGTGACTGAAATTAACAGAAGTGTAAAACGGGCATGGAGAAATAAGATATTCTAATGAATAAGTAACAAAATTTCACGAATTATTGTATTAATAATGGATTTCCTTCACGCGTCTCAATGTAAACATGTGTTACACAGGCTGATATTCTTATGGTTAACCGACTTTGAAAAAGGTAACAATTTTATACAATGATTTAATGATATGTTTAAAAATATTCAACTTATAAGTAAAAATAATATGGTAAAACACTACACTGGTTTGGGGCGATAACTGGTTTAAATAAATGGTTTTAGTGAGTTTACATACTGTATAGTCTACTGGGGATTAACGGATTAACATGAATCAAATTATTGGTTTTTATTATTCAAATATCATTTTACATAATTTCAAAGTTGAACCATTACTTTATTTTTTTATCTCATTGATTTTAATGTAATTACAAATGAAACAATTTTATTGTAAATTTACAGAATATGTTTAGTCTAACCATATTTTTTTCATGGCTAAATATGAGTTAATTTACATTTCACGATTTTTTAAACATTGGTCCAAAACCACTAAGGTCAGGTGGGGGAAGAGAAACGCAGGGATAAGAGGGCTCTACAGACCATAATCACTCGTAACTCGACGAGTTATGGTCTGTGGTGCCTCTTACCCCTGCCCTGCCCCTGAATTTCTCTTCCCCCACCTAATCTTATATTACGTTCGTAAAAAATGTGTGCGCCCTCTTAACTTATATCATTTTTTAATCATTGATCATTTATATTAACGATGTCACATTTTCTGAGGTCATGCCGTTCGAGCTTTGCGTCTATGTATAGCTTGCCTCATTATTATCGGGGAATTCGACAGAATCGAGCCAGTAGCGTTACAGTAAGTAGGTACACAATTGCAACACTTGCAGCTAAAATTAGTTTATGGCAACAAATTAATAGTCCAGCTGAGCTACATTATAAAGCCAGGCACTCATGAACGCACGCCTGAAGAAGTTGTGGCGCACCTCAAGCCCATAATTGTATATGTATGTGTTAGTGTAGTTTGTGTGTTTGTCAATTAATTATTGTGTTTCTGTATTTATTTCTTACTTTAATGTTATAATTATTTATTTTTTGGATGTATGTATATACAGTATATATTGTACTGTACATCAACATGTGTAATATAGCCTTTCTTTGTTGTCTGTCTCAATTATAAAGTGTCCTCTCTGATTCTCAAAGGTTGGCTGTAAGAGATCCCTTAAGGGATAAGTCCGCCTTTGTACCTCGCCTTTTATTTGTATATGAGTTTTGTATTTTCGTGTTCTTTCCTTTTGTACAATAAAGTGTTTACTTACTTACTTACTTACTCATATGTAAGCTGTAACTGTTACTATGGCGCATTCGCATTACAATAACTAAATAGCTTAGTGTGGATGCGACTTGCGAACCTGGTGTTAATATTATTATTTATGGCTAGCTATGCCCACGACTTCGTCTGTGTGGAGTTGTGACTTTGCAAACTTTGAATGTCACATTTATTTATATTTAATCAACAGCCTAATAAGGTTTAAGCTTCTAGCTTTAAAAATTAATATAGGTACTTCCACACAACCTTTGATCTCCCTTTCCACCCTTTTTACAAGCTTTTATTTAACTTCACATTTGTTTGTATGTTTACAAATCTTGCATGGAAGATTTGAACCACCTCCAATAGACCGATTGAGCTGAAACTTGGTATACCTACGTAACTTGCATGACAATACAATATTCCGGTAATGGACGTCTGGTGGCCCAGCTGGGAGTGTCTCCGATAGAGGGAACTTTTAAACGATTGGTCTGATTGACTTGAAAATCTAGTGCACTTAATTTAGGATGGATGACAATGAAGTACAGTTGGCATGAAGTACAGTCATCATGTCATCAAAAAAGCTTGTAGGTATCGAAAATTAAATTTTGTTGGTTAAATTATTTCACATTAAAAATTAAATTAGACTATCTGTAGTTATCGGTTCAATAGTTTTTGCGTGAAAGTGCGATAGACAGTCAGAGTTACTTTTGCATTTATAATATTAGTAAGCTATTCCATATTTTCAATACACGGTTGACCAAGAAATAGTATCAGGGGTTGCCAGCACTTAAAGTGCGTATCTCTCATTTGTATTCCTGGTAAATATACCACTCAGCATAGATGTTATAGGGCCCAATCATATCTTACAAGTCTCAAAAATACTATAGCAAGCCTTTGCATTCAAGCCGCTTACATATAACAGCTGGTACTTAAATTCCATCTATATTTTAGTTAGTACTTGTTTACATTATGAAAGGTAACGTCTATTTTAGCGATTGTTTAGACACACGCCCAGCTGACGCGTGCGCAGCGCCCGCTAAGTTTCGTATAACTCTTTGCTGACAGATTGACAAATAACATGTTTATCTCCAATTACATCTGAAGTGAACGGGAAAAATAACTGGAATCTAATGCGTTATACTGGATGTTTGTTTAGTGATTACTGAAGGATAGTAAACATAATTTTAGGTGTTTAAGCTTTTTTGTATTTGCGTGTATTAAGGTGTATCCACTTGTGTCTACCTAGCGGGACCACTGGCTTACGCTCAGTGATCTTTATTACGATGCAGCACAGTTGAAATCTTACTAGAGAGATGATGAATTAACACAGTAAAAATTATACAATTCATACCAGCGTTTACAGATCAACTTAGAAAGACAATCCAAAGCTTAGACTTTTCACAAATCTCGAGCATTTATTGTGCTCTTGCATGTCCCTTGTTACTCTACCATTTTCTTCTATTTGTGAATCATCACTTGAAAATCTGGTGTGTGCCCATAAAGGAATCCTAAACAAAACACTCACCGGCTGTATATTCTCCAAGACCGGCTCGCATATCATATCGCTGACTGCAATCACACCAAATCATAGGCACTAATTAACTGCGATGTCTTGAGCATCCTCTCAGTTTTACGCTCACCTCTTCCATTATTTTTTAGAGTCCCCGCTCTGGTTTCTCGGCCTAATTTCTCACGCGTCCCAGATTTGGGCCAAGTGGCCGGATGCAGCCGAAAGCTAACAAATTGGCGGTATTTTTCTCAGAACTCCGTCCGTACACTTTGGTAAATCAAAACAATAACACCCCCGGTATTTCATATAGGTGTCCGTTTAAATTTAAAACGCATGCACCTCAAATCATTTTGTCCTATATTTTCACATTTAGTTGTGGTGACTATATCCAGTATGCAGTTTGCATGGTATCTTTTCCTAGGCTTATTTTAATTAAAAAAAAAACTAAACGATTTCAAAGTGTGTTCGATTCGAACACCGCCTTCTTTGAACTCTCCCGCGGCACTGCAGCGGTTTCCCGAATCTTACTCCGATTCAAAACAAATAAACTTGGCTGAAATAATAATTACCTTCGTATCGGAGCTCTTGCATATGTTTCTGGAAACATTGGGTCAATGGTATCGTATGTTTTCTCACCATTGTTAAACAATTGTTGCCAATGTTAGGAATTTCGTTTCTGAGGTGAATTGTATGATCTTACTAAATAGGTGCTGTCGAATTAATTTATTCCTGACCCACCATAGAACCTATTTTCAATAATCGTCATAGTAACATTGCATTAAAGGATTTACTTTTTTTCGTTAATTGTGACAACGTTCTGCAGTGGGGGTCAGAAATTGCTGCCATCATAGAACTATGTACCTACTTATTTCTAGTTAAAGTTTTAGTGGTTTCTAATCTTTAAACCTCCAATAAGGCACTGACAGCGGAATCAGGGCGGCACAGCGCGATGGCGTGGCGGAGTTGTAATGTTCGGACTTATACGACAGAGGACTTTGCATCTCCTTTCATGTGATACCCCCGCCGCCGTGGCACGCCGTCCCGCTTCCCGCTGAGGGCTAAAGATATTTTTATTCTAAAAATGATCTTCATGTTTTCAGATCGGAGCAGACGGAGCAAACTCGGCGGTGCGGAGCGCGATGGGTGTTCAGTATTTGTCGTGGAGCTACGAGCAAATGGGCGTAGTCGCCACACTGGATTTAGCTGAGGTAACTTGACTATTAGTAAGTAGTTGTAAGAAAGAAATAGGAATTAGGAGCCGGGGATAATGTAATTGGTTCATTGATAGCTAGATGGTCTGCTGGTTTTTCCGGGGTTCCCCATCACTGTAGTTTCATAGATCACTAGCTGAATTGCTTATAGAAAAGGACAGGCATTGGTTACAGTTGAATTTTTTTTTTTTTCCTCTGGTAGTGCGTGTATAGCCGTTTCGAAGTTAGGAATGTGCGGAGCTTTCTAAAGCTGTCATAAGGTGGCAGCACTGTCGCGACGCTGCGTTCGGAAATCGTAATTACCTACACCATTCTAGATAATTTAGATTATTGTTTAGAAATGAAAGAAAATAAAGAAATACATAAATAATCAAATTAATCATTTGAAGAATAGGAAAGTACGGAACTGCATTGATCCTGCTTAATGTGTTATACGTAGAGCAATTTAAATAAAAAAAAAAAAAAAATGGTGCGAAAAAAATAACTTCACGCAAGATTTGAGCAACCGTATTTTTTTTTCTGTTTCCAGGAAACAGAGAACACGACAGCCTGGCAGCGTTTCCTGCCAACGGGGCCCGTCGCCCTCCTGCCACTAAACTCGACGCAGAGCTCGCTCGTCTGGTCCACGAACGTCGAACACGCCAAACAGCTGCTGCAACTGCCCGACGAACAGTTCGTCGATGCGCTCAACGATGCACTGGTAACGTAATTAAGTATTTACAATGCATACAATGCCGCCTGTATTCCCAAATGGGGTAGGCTAAGCACATGAAGCGTTACATAGACAAACCTTGACTATTTCACGTTCCGTGGCCACTTCTAGCATAATTTTTAGGTTTTGTGTTGCAAGTGTAATAGTGACAGGTTGGTAGCCTGTCGCCTAAAACATACCCAAACTTATTTCCTAAGTCGCCTCTTACGACATCCACGGAAATAATGGAGAGGTGTTTAGACATAGGTTAAGTTAAGGTATATTTTGGTGACAGGCTAGAAGTGGCCACGTAACGTGAAATTTACATGGTTTAGTCTATGTAGCGTTTCGTGTTCTCTGTCTACCCCATTTGGGAATACAGGCGTGATGCATGTATGATTTTAAGTAGTGGAGGGTTTTAGAGTAGGATGCGCGAACTTACCCCCACTACAAAAAATCTTGCCATCTAACTTGGCGGGAACTTTACTTTTTTATGTCCAATGAAGAGTATTTAACCGACTTCAAAAAAGGAGGAGGTTCTTCATTTGACCGTTTTTTTTTATGTCACTCGATATCTCTGAGACCCGTGAAATAGGGTATAACTTCGAATCGGTCCTGTTAGCACTAAGTCACGATCTGATGATGGGTACATGGAGAAATCGAAGAAACCATTCAAATGTTATAGGGACATGTACGGCGCTTTCGATAATTTATTGAAATTCACAAGAATTCACATCCAGTAAACAGAATACTTTCAAGACATTGCTAATTTGAAGTCTTTTTTTTTGTTTAAAACTATTTACACTTCAACTCTCATCCTCACGATTTTCCTATCAACCTTCCAGTGGAAGCAATACCCTCGCAGTACAACCGTGGACGCGGTGACGACCTGGCTCGGCTCGTGGCTGAAGTCGGCCGGTCTGCCGGACGGCGCCGCGCGGCAGCTGCCGCCGTCCGTCCGGCGCGCCGGGCCCGGCTCCCGCGCCGCGTTCCCGCTAGGCTTTGGCCACAGCACGCGGTATGTCGCGCCGGGGGTCGCTCTCATTGGGTACGTACATACATACATACTAGGTTTATAGATTTAGGTAGGCTTTAAGCGACAGTCTAGCAACCTGTCACTATTATACCTCTTCCATCTGTTTTTAAACCTAAAATGATGCTAGAAGTAGCTGGGAAGCGTGAAAAAGTCATAATCATGGTTTTGTTTATGTCACGTTTCGCTTGCTCTGCCTACCCCATTTGGGATCATAGACGTGATTGTATGATTGATGATGATGATTGATGACATACAGACAAAGCCATGAATATGACTATTTGGTAGCCTCTTCTGGTGTAGTTTTATGTTTGGAAACAGTTGGAACAGGTTTATTAGTGACAGCAGTTAGTCGCCTCTTACCCCGTCCACGGAAGAAATTTAATACATTTTAATACCATTACATTGTGGTGTCGTGCGGGATAATAACACCTCGCTATTATCCCGCCCGACACGCTCTTCCATGGATGTCTTAAGAGGCGACTAAGGAAAGGTTTAGGTATACTTTAGGCGACAGGCTAGCAACCTGTCACTATTATACATCTTCCGTCTGTTCTTAGGTTTTGACTGTCATATTTAGGTGGCAGAGCACACAGACACATATCATGGCGATATTGTCGCCGTGCCACTAATTTTTATTTTACTGTGAAAATGTCGCTGGTTTAGATGCCATTTTATAAAAATACATGTGTGGCTCGGCTCAAAACGTTTAAAACATTGGCTCATGTTTGTTTGCAGAAGCCAGGCGCTGTGACTTGACAAAAAACCTAGATTAGGCTTCTTACAGGCGTATTCCAAGTTGTGAACGGCAGAGGCTACCTCAGCCGTCGCCACATTTGACGGCAGCCGTCGGCGCTTCGGCGGCAGCAGTCAGTACGTCGACGGCTGAAGTAGCTGCCGTTCACAACTTCCAGTTCGTCTGTAAGAAGCCTAAGAGAGGTTCGGTTCCCAGTGACGGTTCTACCGAGTGTCAACTCTTACCAACAATGTTGTTTATTCCAGGGACGCAGCGCATCGCGTGCACCCCCTGGCGGGACAAGGCGTCAACCTGGGCTTCGGCGACGTTCGGGATCTGACGGCTTTCCTCTCCGACGCTGTTTACTCTGGATTAGATATTAGTAAGTATTTCTCAACTGAATTAATTCCCTGGTAACGCGTATACATGATGGAAAGATAATTCCGGCCCTGTAGGCTGCAAACACGCGCGGGTCTTTTCACTCGGAATAGACTAAGACCCCGTTCCCACCATCTCGGGCGTCGGCCCGATATTTTATCGGGTATCGTAGTGGCAGAACATTCTATATGAAAGTGTTCATACACGCTCGACAATCGGATACGACATAAAATGGCGGGCGTTTTGCGAGCCCGCACGCCGATAAAAAATCGTGCCAGGCGCGCTGTTCACATCAAATCGGATGTCGGGCCGACCCCGCTTGCGCCTCAGCCCCTGCACCTCCCGCGCGTCGCGTTCGCGCATTCACATTGTCGTGGCCGGCAGCCCGGCAGCCGACTGGTGTGAATAGAGGCCCCGACACCGAAGTGTGAACAGAGGCGCCGAGACCCGATTAAAAATCGGGCCGACGCCCGACGTGGCGGGAACGGGCTGTAAGTCGGATGAGATGTCATGAAATTTAGCTATGGTCGGATCAATTGATGTCTCACCCACCGCAGAACGTTGCCACAATAAACGTACTTGGTAGTTTTCCCGTTTAGTGCAACGTTTCGCTCTGCCTTACCCCCTTTTGAAATACTGACGTGATGTAATTAAAAAAAAAACGAGACAGCTAAATAAAATTAGCTTCCTCAAATTACTAACAACTGCGTACACCTTTTCAGCTCACAACACGTGGCTTGAAAGCTACGAGACGGCCCGGCAGCGGTACAACGTGCCCACTATGTTGGGCATCGACGCGCTCCACCGGCTGTATTCCCTCGACCTGCCGCCTGTGGTGCTCGCTCGCAGCCTGGGCCTGCAGCTCACTAACGCGCTACAACCTGTCAAGGTCAGTGACCCTTGGAATATTGAACACACATGTCACAAATGACACCTGGCGGCAATAGTCCGAACCAGGACGTCTCAAAACTTACCTAACTAAATACGAACCCGGGCAAATAGTTTGTACATTATGCGCTAGATGGTATTGGTGTGATTTGAGACAGTGAGTTGTATGCCATAAAACATGATGCATAAAAAATTATGGCTTAGTTCAGTTATCCATAATGATGATTATGACAAGACTACGTATCCTTATAAAAAGTATGACTTCAAACTTTATGCAATCCAATATAGACCCAGTTGAAATAGACCTGAAAAACTGGCGTCCTCGCACCCATATTGTAACTTTTTTTAGTAAGTATTTAGACACCAAAACATACAAAGATACTGCTGGCAGCGATAGATCCGGTTTTCATCTCAGGGTGAGTTCACATAGCTCAGGTTATGATATTGTATAGCTTTAGAGGGGGCTACATGATCGTTTTGTTGGTTATGTTAAATTTCTAATAACATTTTTGGTCGACATGAATCAGGTAAAAGGGGCAATCATGGTCTTTTTAGTTTTATACTTACACATAATTATTTTATTTACTCGGCTGTATTCCAACTTCCAAGACAATAGGTACTTTAAAGTACTGAGGATTAAAAAAGATTTATGACTATAACGGATTTAAGTGTACTGAGGATTAAAAAAGTTATAACTAGATAATTAAAAGTTGAATATTTTGTAAAAAGTCTGCTATTGTTTCTAATCTCAAAGTAAACTCAATGTTTGTTAAGCATAAAAAAAGGACTTGATTTTTTTTTTTACCTGGGCTGTCATTGTTTAAAGGGCGGTGGAATCTCGCAGGTACCTACCCCTGTGTCCCCTGTATCCTTAAAATACAGATTATCGTGTTATTTTGTCGAAATTAACATGAAGATGATATTACAAGACTCAATAACTTACGGATTTACTATAGAATGTTTTACCACCGTGTCAAGTCAACATCAGAAAACATTGTATTTATCCTGCTCTCTCAGTCAGCCTAAGCCACAAAGTTTGCCATTTGACACCGCAAATTTACACCTTTTAGGCTTCATTCAACCAAACGAGTATAGCATGTAGGCGAGTAAGTCAATTTTTCATGTGAAATCATGGATATGAGTGACTTATTCCAACACTAAACTTGCACTCGTACAATCTTGTAAACTTTGCCCTTCCAAATAATGAACTGTATCCGTTTTTGATGGATTTAATAAATAAGTTAATTAAGCAATATCACGTTTTGCTATCTGATTACCCTGAAATTGCTAAACGTGGCACTGGATTTTCGAATTCATGTGCTCTGCCTACCCCTCTTGGGAATACAGGCGTGAGAATATGTATGTATGTATGTAATAATTAAGTAAGCCATTAACCTAATCACTAATTTGCTTGTTTTGTTTCAGAAAATGATAATGTCGCATGCGACGACGTAGAAAGAACAGGAAAAAGCCAAAGTGAACATGTCATTAGTACAAAATGAAGATGATGAAACATAGTCATAGCTTAAGAAACGATTTGATAAAGTGATGAGTTGATTTGCAATGCAATATACATCAAGAAAATATATTTGTGTTATTTAAGTAATTGTTTTTGTGTTTTGTCGAATACTACGCTTTCATTTAATTTGTTCATAGATAAGGGACTATTAGTCGTCGTCATACATGATTAACCTATTTACTTAATAGGTCTTTGAATCTAGTTCAAAACTAATTAAAATGAAGTTAAATAACAATTAGGTAGATAATTAATGAAATTTATTAAATAAAATGATTGGGTGACGGATTTATTTGATTTCTTCGCCTAGACTTAGCTCAGCAACATGCTAGAATCACCACGCGAACGGGATAGCACCCGTCTTTTTCTGACGTCTCTAGTTAGATAGAGATAGGTTCAGTATATCTCACGCAGGAATCAACTAACATTTTGCAGTGCTAAGCCATTTGGTATGAATAAGTATCTACCGGTACTATATACAACAAAGACACGATCGTAATGATGAGTCAAAAAGAGCATCTTTTGTCACTTTTTTCCTTGTCGATATCTATTGGCACAATCGTCATAATAATATCACACGTGCCTATCAATATTAAGCAACAATGAATCGTACGATGTCACTGAAACGGAACTGATGTTTGATCTACATATACTATCCTCGTAAGGCCCAACGTCCTATTTTTAGGACTGTAAAATGTAGTCCTTGCGGCCCGAGTAATTAGCGACCCAGGGTCCTAAAATTAGGACATTTTCTTTAATCGCATACTAGTCCTTAAATATTGCGTAATACGGTTCCTCTTT
>BHDV01030387.1:536655-547763 GCA_005406045.1 Adoxophyes honmai
GACAATAATTCTAAAAACTATTGTTTTGGGTTCTATTAAGCTAATAAATAGCCCTAGTAACAGTTTTTCTCAAATATCTTCAATGTACAGACACGGACTTGTTACAGATTTATTTTATGTATAGAAGATACCTATGTAGTTACCGTCTTTTAATGGAAGTTGCCAATGATGTAGGTATAAACAAAGAAATGGGCTAAACAATTTCAACAAATTACCGCCCTAGTTGTTTATTGTTGAAACAATTGTTATTTTTCTTGAAAATATGCATATATAGTACCTACTGAGAAATATACGCGATATATAAAGCATACGCGATTATCAAGTTTTATTCTGGGCTAATGTGACTTTTATGTACGCAGCCCGTTTCAAATAAATTAAAAAAAAGTTTTATTCAAAGATACTGTTTAGGTACCGAGACACCTAACTATTTAAGTACAACACTTATTAATTACCCACTGATGTTTTTTTTTTCAAACACTTACTACTACTACTGACTATTGACACTGACTACTGTGTCATTCACAGATTCCTACTGTGAATCGAACTACATAAGTATACATATCCATTCAGAGGCGTTATTATTTTGTGCTTAGGTATGCATATTAAAAGACAGTGTAGGTACCTAACCCGTGTAACCCGTGTGGTGTCGGGTTTAGAATAACACCTCTCCATTTCTTCCGTGGATGTCGTAAGAGGCGACTAAGAACATAGGTTAAGGTAGGTACATTTAGGCGACAGGCTAGCAACCTGTCACTGTTGTACCTGCCACCTTAAAACCTGACAAGTATATGCTAGAAGTGACCACAAAATGTGAAATAGTTATCGTTTTGTCTATGTAGCGCTTTGTGTGCTCTGCCTACCCCATTTGGGAATACAGGCGTGACTGTATGTATGAGGTACCTACTCTCAAGGTGCAAAAACGGCTGCACACCTAACTACCTATAAGTTGGCATCAAATATTGGTGGTGATGTTCAATCAATCTATTAAAAAATCAGTCCAACGCAAATTAAACACATTTGAACTTAAATGAACTAGGTATCACGCTATCAGCCATATCACATGACGCTCGTTGATGTCCAGAAAATCATAATTCAAAAAGCAGGTAAAGGCGTTTTGTAGCCTAATACACGTATAGGTACAGAGTCTAAAATAACAAGAGTTTCAATTGCTTCTTTTAACCTTTTGAAATTGAATACGGTATGCTATGACGTCACGATCACTTCGCAAGCATGGTTATTATTACTTCAAGATTTCAAATACGAATGTGATCTTTATTTCAATGCGCTTAAGTTATGTTTTAAGTCTTGTTATAGCTAGTATGAGTATGAGTCAATAAAATTCCAAAGACCTATCCGTTTAATTTGTTTCTGCGTCATTTTGTTGTTTTGATAATTTAGTAATATTTTAATGAAAATGGTGGGGAAATTACCTCTAACAGGTACCTAATGATGATAATTACGTACTTAGGTACTTACTTATTTAGCTAATTATCAATTATCACGAAATAACGTCAAAAAACCGTTGAACGGTAGTATCTTTTAATTCCCACGATCTCAAAGCTTTCCTTTGTTCTGCAATAGCTATACGTAGGTAGGTATGCACACGAGGGTTGAACACGGAGGGTTGTCCCCACCCTGCTTTGAATAGCTTCTTTTCAAAATACCTAATCCCACGTGGGTTCATAATAGGACCAGAAATACCAGAATAGCTACCTGGTAGGATCGTATCGTATCTACTTAGTCGAAGCCATGTTTGGCGTAGCGTCGTTGCATTTTTATAACAAAAAATACAAAAAAGATGACATGCCATGGCCATGGTCTAAGCGTGGTATTTAATTTACCTATTTTTACCAGACTGCGTAGACAGGTATAAACAATTTTAGATGAATGACAAAGATCATTGTAGGTAATGAATTTAGGTAGATATAGGTACCTACCTATCTCTAATGACATATTTATACATAACGACATTTTATTGCTGGATTGGGATTGGGAAATCTAGAAATTCTAGAATTTTTCAAGACGAGTGTGGGTCTGTGGGTAACCCCTCCTCCCTTCCTCCTTTGCGTTGCGAGGCGAAGAGTCGAAGACGATCATCGACCGGCCATACTGCTAGCTACCTCCCCTCCCCCACCCGCCGACCTGCTTCTCTTGGCCTGGCCCGTGGCCCCGCTCAGCGCATGCGCTGTGATAATAATACGCGCGATGTCGATAATTTCGTTCGAATACTTGCCCACCATTAAATTACAATCTGCCATTATAAATTTTAGTACGCCCGAATTACGAGACATGCGAAAATAATTGTCTTTTCAGGATACCTACTTGGCGTTACGATCATAGGTATACCCTATCGGTTTTGGTAGTTAAAACAATGTAAACAATCTTGACGTGTCTTTTTATTTAAACGTACACTTTATAAATCGAAATCTTTAAATTTTACAATTTAGGTATGAAAAAATCATTTACTTTCATAATTGAATTGTATATTGTAACGATTTTCATTTTTAGACTGTGTATTTCAATAAAAAGACATGTCAAGATTGTTTACCATCTTTTAAGTACCTAACGGTCTCTAGTATAGCCGGGGTTGGTATCCCACAGCTGGGCAGAGGCCTCTCCCCATGCCCTCCATTTCTCCCGGTCCAGAGCGGTCTAGGGCCAGTCGCCAAGAAACACATCCAGGTCGTCCCGCCATCTCCGTCCGGGCCTGTCCTGTCGTCGCCATCCATCCAGTGGCGTAGCTAGGTAACCAAGGGCCCTGGGGCAAATAAAAAAAATGGGGCCTCACCTATGTAAACTGATTATTGTGGCGTAGCTAGCATGGGTTGCTAAAACCCTAGAATTCGATAGAAACGGTTCGAGGGCCCCCTGAGTTTGAGGGCCCCGGGGCACTGCCCCGCCTAGCCCCTTGGTACTTAGCTACGCCACTGCATCCATCACTTGACAGTCTTGACAACCACTCTGTATTATGTTAAGCCCACCGCAGAGGATGCATTCGGCTGATTTGGCCAGCCCAGTCTCTCTTCAACCTGGCCATCTTTGCACCGACATCGACTATGCCCGTTTTAGAACGCAGCACCATTTTATCATTTTATCGATTTTTTACGAATCAACATTATCACGCTTGCAGATTTGAGGGTTTTCAATAATGATTACAATAAATTGTAATAAATGAAAAATAAACAAAATTGTGTCATAAGATACCTATTAAATTAAATAAATAGCACGTGGTTATTTATTTTGTACATTATATTATAATATACTTTAATTCACCTAATCTTCTTACAATGTAGTGAACATTCGTTTTTTTTCCCGTTGTTTGTTGATAAATAAATAAAATTGTTTGTACGCATGCATAATTATAATGTCTGTGCATTTCACGAATTAATCAAGTTTCCCACATTCATGTGCTCTGCCTACCCCTATTGGGAATACGGGCGTGAGAATATGTATGTATGTATCTCAAGTAAGTATGTAGTCTTTATCCATCTTTAAATAATATTTTGACTTCACCTTCACTTTGTAAATAAATTTTACTTAATTTTATTTAAGACCCAAAACTTCGTAGCATACTATCCGAAACGCGCACGTATTGATCGTATGTTTCCGGGAGCGTTCGGCAAACTTCGTCGTTGGAATGCCGCCATTTTGTGCGTAGCGGGGCCGCATTGGCGTCATCCTATAAAAGGCGGCCGTGACGTCGGCGCCCTTCATTGAATCTCGGAGCGCGGTGTTGAGTGGACGTAGTGCTGTGACAAGTTTCTTCAAGTGATTTGGGCTGGGTTGGATTCAGGTGTGTAATCTCGCCGCCATATTTTCTGCCCTAATTGTTTCACCATGGGCTACAAATCCAACGAAAAATCTGTCGTTGATTTTTGTGAAAGTAAAGCGGAATCCCTGTCTAACTGGGTTCGCCAAGTTAAAAGTAAATCTCTAAATGCCAAGACAAAGAGAAAGCGTGACCTACGGATAATCGCCATTTTGAGCACCTCCCTAACTCGTGCTGAGAACGAGTTACTTGCGAAACAACGAGAACGTGCCAGACGATGGGCCCAGATGCAAGCTGATCTGGGATTATGCAATAAACAAGAAGAAATCGCCAAAGCACAACAAGAAAAAATTGATCATTTCTGGAAGAATGATCTAAGTGGACTAGATAATTTTTTCAAAGAATTAGACAAAGTTAAACCTTTGCCAAGAGTAACGTAAAACTAGGTAATTAGACCTAAGATATCTTAGCTGTGCCTGTGATATAAGTAGGATGTTTTCTCTAAATTACAGTCCCATTGCGTTTCGCGTGGGTCTGCATCCGTTCCGTTGGCCGTTGGCCGGCCGCCATCTTGGCTGCCACTGGGGCGCGGTGCTGCTAGCTACAATGGGTTCGTAACGGTATCAATGCATTTTTTTAGTTTTTTTTGTTGATTATGTACTTAGTAATGTTTCAATTTTATCTATTTCTCGATAGTTAAATTTGAATTTCCATATTATTCATATTGAATAAGAAATATTGTAACATATGTTTAAGTATGAGAATAATAAAAAGATTTTTTCTATGAAAAACGTTGTATTTTCTCCTATTTTGTTACTGTGATTTCACCCGAAATGTGTTATTCCATGAGCCAACGCCGTCACTTCGCTACGTGGAGAAAGTGGCGAGAGCGACCAGGATCGAACTTCTGTGTTTTCCGCTGAGCAGTCTGCGGCGCGCTTCAGAGCCGCCGCTGCCGTCGCGTAACGGTCTCCGGCCATGGGGCCACGTCTCCTGTTGCCCTACGGGTGCTCATGACACAGTCCCGGTTATCAGCCCACTAGGTAAACGTTAGGTGACATGATTTCCTCGCTAAACTGGTACATGTGTGTTTGCCTTAACACTGCCCGTGCCCGTATCGGGCCTTTTGCGTGTAATTTGTCTTTAGACCTCAGAGCGTTGCCGTAACCGTGCAGCTGCAGAAACTCGATCGTGCAGGCTTTCGCAATCACGTCAGCGGTGCTCGGCCTCGGTGCGTCACGCGACGCTACCTGCCTCTACCCGGAACACTGCACAATAGTTACCTTCCCGTATTGAAGTATGTTGATAATTCATTCGGTGAGTCACTGCTATTAGTAACAAGTAATAGTAAGATGGAGCAATGTAACTACTTCAAATACAGAAACTGGCTTTTGGTTTTTTATTGATAATCATACTGATAATAATCATAAAATTTATCACATTCTGAGAATGTTTTCTCACTTAGGGCATTATTGTGCAATAACATTCCTCTCCTAACAGGGTCTAAATTAGGACCTATCGGATCGAGCTATGACCTCGTGATCGCGACGGAGTTTTGTAACTGCGCGGCTATGGGGACAATGCCAGAGCTGACTGAAATGTCCATGACCTACTGATGTGGCAGACAGTCAATTTTTTGTGTATAACGAACGAATACGCATGCATAAAATTCCAAACAGTATGCTGCGACGCCGAGCACGAAATTAGGAAGGATTGCAATGCAAGCTACACGCGATAAGAGTTAATGGTGACTGCGTAAAAGGAAATTATTTGTGGGCTGATGATTCATCCGGGACATACTAGTTTGAACATGTCTTCGAGATTCGCGACTCCTATACCTATAGGCTACGTCAATAGCAAATCAATAATCTAAAGATAGGAACATGAAGCGTGGTCGTATAACATTGCGGTGAGTGGTCATGCAATATCTTAATCTATCTCTTTGTCTAGTCGATGGTCGCTAATGTACATGCATACAAATAGCCGTTTCTTCGATTTATTACTAATTAATTGCCGATGACGTAATATTTGTATGATATTTACATTCCGCACCATTTGAACTTCGGACTTTGGTCCACACAATGGCTGCTTGATCATGCTTTATAAAACAAGAGGGTGTAGTTTGGACATCTAGGCAGGTACCTATACAATAAACCTAGCTGTTTTATTATGCTCCTTTTTGTATTTTAACATGTTCAAATTGTCCTTTTGCTGTGTTCCAGTTTTTTTTTCGGACTGGTCGATATCTACCGTAATAAAGTAATAATAATATGATAGACCAAAACCGTACTTGAACACCTATTATAACATTTATTAACACTTCTATTATCTCGACCTGATAGGAAAATGAATTACGTAAACTGATTTCCGTACTACTCCACAGCTAAACAACCGGAACCACGTCTGGTGAGACTCATAGCGAAGTCTACCAATCAAAAAGTTAACGAGCGAGAGGTGACTCCTTCTGTTCCCGAAGGTTAACCCAGCTCCTGATAGAGTACCAGCGGTCATCCACAGATAAGTCTATCGGTCTTACGTCGCTACTTCTGCTATACCTACCTTAATACATATAAAAGGCTCTAAGAGTAAACAACTAGATAATAAGATAAACTTGAATGCTCTGACCATATAAATCCTAATACGGACCAAAACACAGGTGAGTTGATAAGAGAAGTTACAAAATTCTGATAATTTAATGATGATAATTACGTTACATATTCGAATCTAAAGGGTTTGGAAATTATTTTTTCACAATGCAGTACATTTTTGTCTTTATCAAGGAGTTACGTTTTCAGCGGGTATGATGCATTATTTTCTTTTAACGCATTCAGCACATCATAGCACTCTGTATAAGTAGTAACAGTAACATTGCATCTTGCTCGGTGAAAATGTTATTTCTTCGCCTATTAGGGATTTTTATTCATTTAGTTCACTAAGCCCCCGTTCCCACCGCGTCGGGCGCCCGCACGATTTTTAATTGGGTGTCGTAGCCGCAGTACATTTTATATGGAGCTGTTCACATACGCTCGACACGGAACGGGGGCTTAGACTAAGGCTCTTTTGTTTGACACAGACCTCTGTCAACTAATAATTGAAATTTGACAAACTTTGTTGGTCCGATAGGCCCAAGTTTTTGTTAGGACTACAAACTCTTTGGATAGTTATTTGACTGGAAATCATGTATGTACCGAAAGGGGCAAGGCTAATCATCTCATTTCATCTTTTCAGATTTTATTTCACAGCCTCTAAAAAGGCCAAAAATTCATTAAAATGAAATGCATCCCAGGCGCTACATTTTCTTGAAACAACTGTAATCGAAATATTTAAGCAAATACTTATCCAACAGAATGATAAATTTACCTACCTATCAAACAATTACAAAACTGAAACATTTGAAATGAAGGATGAAATAAAATTCGACCACCCAAGTCGTCTAATAAACACCTACGTTAAAATAGCAAAACAAGGTCTTCAAATTCAGAAGAAAACATCAATAGCCACAATTGCTAGAGAACTGTCACCAGTTAACCCTCCCTTAGCTCCTTTACCTTTTGTGTCTGCATCGGCAGGTAGAATTCTGCTCTTCTGCGAGTTGCGGAATAAGCAAGGCAGACATGCACTTCCTACATGCAGCCGATCTAACTACGCAAGTTTCAAGGAGAATTGGTAACTGCCATGCAAGAAAAACTAGTATTACTTACTTAGACGTGCTAATGATTTCATATTAATTTGCCTAACTCTTTATTACAATGGATATGTTCCGTATACTTGCATGTAATCATAACCACATTATTATGTACCTTGAAAGATACTCGGGTTCCCTGTTTTGTTTTAGGTAGAGCACTTACAATTTTACATCTTTGATCCTGTAGCCAGAATAATAAAACAACACGCGAGCGTAAAAGGCCAGTCCAAGCACAGCGCAACTCATCAGGCCTGCCTTGTTAGGCTGGCCAATTTTAATTTCACGTACATATCAATGGCGAATTGACCGAATCCACATCACATCTTACTTGCAATGATAATGCCCAAAGAAGCTGTTTTCAACTAAATATTTGCTTTCTATGCAATAAGTTTTCTACGATGATGACAATTTGAAGAAAATACACAGACTTGACCGACTAATGGACACCCAGCATCACTCCAGGATCACTAATAAAATTAACCTCCAACAGGAGACGCTGTATAATAATATTCCGTCATTTACAATCATAGCACTGATTTAGGAAGATCAACGTATGAATGTTAAAGATGATGGAGACAATGGTTAATAGTACACGATCGAGTGTATCTGCTAACGTGAAGAAGTTTCTGCACGAATGAAAGTATCGGAAGTATGTAAGCTTTCTTTGGATTTCTATTTTCAATAACTTACTGCCTCCATAAAATTTATGGGCATTTAATTAATGTTCAACGCCTCGCCTATGTTTTCCATTTACAGTTAATAATTGCGTCACAGAATGAATCTGTTTGTCAAAATCGGTAGATTGGTTATTTTCTGTCGAATTAAGTATTCGACATTTAATGTTTTTCTTTTTCTTGTTGTTTTTTTTAATCTGTTTAGCTTAGATCATCCACATCATTTCGATAAGCAATATCCACAACGAAGATGATTTCGACCTCATTACGAAATGAGAAATAAATTATATTACCCAGCTGCTTTTTAGAGGAAGGATAATCATACCACCATACACTGCTAAGTAACTTCATATTCCCCTTTATTACAACTATATAACGAGAAATGTTGGAGAGCCAATCAAGGAATGAATGAATATCCACTATAAATAGCTGGTCTATACGGATGCCACTACGGATGCGCAATTGGCGGCTTGATTCTATTTCTTCAGGTAAATTCCTAGACAACTTTCAGACGGTCAAATTAATGTCGTTTTTAGTTTTATTAAATGAGTACACTAAAAATAATAAAGATACTTAAATGGACAATTACTAGAAAATGTCTGTGGTCTGACCAAGAAGGTCAATTAACTCTCAGAATCTAGCGTATTAGGTAGTCTAAATCTAGCTGCGTTTCTACGGCCTGATTGGCGAGAGCTGCTTCTGCTGCCGTCGTGCCGGATTGCTTGCTGCACAGTGCCGCGGACGACGTAGCTGCAATTGACTACGGTTGGCGCCTACCTCCATCATGTTCTACAACCAGAGATGCAATAAGTATATTGACACTAATAGGTTCTAAAAGGCTGTTGCGTAGTTAGTGTATTTTTTCAACAGCTGCCGCCCAGCCGCGGTGAGCTCTGACAACTGCTGCTCCGACAGCGTCTTCAACCCTGGCCGCTGCTGCCCTGCCACAGCGCGCCTGCCTTTGACGGTGCCCACATATGTTACTACAGCTGCCATGCCTCAGTGCCTGTGTTGCATCTTTATAGACATATGCTGCCTTGCACAGTGTCCAAATATCCAGCCACTGC
Organism: Adoxophyes honmai; assembly: GCA_005406045.1. Lineage (NCBI taxonomy): Eukaryota > Metazoa > Arthropoda > Insecta > Lepidoptera > Tortricidae > Adoxophyes > Adoxophyes honmai. The sequence goes on from BHDV01030387.1 coordinate 545,851, forward strand.
TGTCTTGCCACAGTGTCTCTATCGACATCTGCTGCTTTGCACAGTGTCCTCACATCCGGTTACTGCTGCCCTGCCACAGTGCCTCATGATGACATCTGCTGTTGTAGTATACAAATATCCGGTCAAGGTACCGTTTTATCGACTCTGCTGCCTTGCACAGTGTCCAGAAATCCAGCCACTGCTGTCTTGCCACAGTGCCTCTAACGACATCTGCTGCCTTGCACAGTGTCCTCACATCTGGCTACTGCTGCCCTGCCACAGTGCCTCATGATGACATCTGCCGTTGTAGTATATCAAGTACAAATATCTGGTCAAGGTACCGTTTTAGCGACATCTGCTGCCTTGCACAGTGTCTACAAATCCAGCCACTGCTGTCTTGCCACAGTGCCTCTGTCGACATCTGCTGCCTTGCACAGTGTCTACACATCCGGTCACTGCTCCCTTGCCACAGTGGCTTTTGATGATTTCTATAAATGTGCGGCCACGGTGCCGTTTTATCGGCATCTGCTGCTTTACAGTGTCCACACCACAACACATTAGGCCACTGCTGTCTCCAACAGTATGACTCGGCTATGACACCTGCTGGCCAGCCGTAATGCGACCCGTTAGCCACCTGGTGCTCGTACCGCAATAACGGGCTGACGGCTGATGCCCTGCTGCAGCGTGTTTATATTCAACAACTGCCATGTCACAGTACATTGGTCATCTACTGCGGCCTGAATACTTTATCCACGTAATAGAAGACTGCTATCTTGACAAGGTGAGTCCTTCACTGGACTACTTCGATCTATAAGTTTATAAAATTCTAATTGGATACTTCCAGACTGCAAAATTAAACCTTATTACGTTAATATTACCTTAGTAAGTAAACAATAAATTGTACCATAAAAGAACTGGAAATATAAAAATATCTTTGACAGCTGCACTGGCACCACACATCGATTAGATAATTATTTCTACTTCACAATAGGTACTTATTGATTGAGAATTACACTACATTGCACTTTATTCCTGTGTATTATGCGCGAAAATATTACATGTCCATGCAGCTACTGCTAGGTCCTGTAACTACTGCGATACTACTCTCTTCAGGTTGCGCGGCCTCACTACTATGCAGAACAAGAGCAATAACAAAGCAGCGCTGGTAGCAAACGAAACTTGACTTTAATGTCCACCTGAGTGGTGTAATGCGTCAGTGGGTGCGCTATCCGGCCTGACGAGTCTGCCCTCAAAGCTGCGGCAAGCCATGTTAGCGGTGCTACACGTGTCTTTTTCGGCTTAAATGAGTCCTCCAGTGCGGCTTTGAGCCGTATATCCAGACAGCAACAACGGTGCCTCAAAGTGCCAACCTGCATAGGTACACTGACAAGTATTAAAATGGGAAGTTTGACGATTCGGCCCACGTGAGCGTGATACTTCTCGCCTCTGCGATGCAGTGGGCGTCTAATCTGGGCCGACGAGGTCTGCCTTCATCGATGCGGCGAGCAGTTTGGACTTGCCAGCGGTGCCTGGTAGGTGCGAGCGAGTAGCTGCCAGGCAGTGGGTGGGAAGCCTGATGGATCTGCTCGCGTCTGCGATGCAGTGGGAGCCTAATCCGGCCTGAAGAGGTCTACCTTCAGCGATGCGGCGAGGAGAGTGGTCCTACCAGCGAGAGCGGTGCCTGGTGGATGCGAGCGAGTAGCTGCCAAGTAGTGGGTGGGAAGCCTGATGAATCTGCTCGCGTCTGCGATGCAGTGGGTGCCTAATCCGGCCTGAAGAGGTCTGCCTTCAGCGATGCGGCCAGGAGAGTGTTCCTGCCAACGACAGCTGTGCCTGATGGGTGCGAGCTAGTAGCTGCCAAGCAGTGGATGTGAAGCCTGATGAGTCTGCTCGCGTCTGCGATGCAGTGGGTGCCTAATCCGGCCTGAAGAGGT
>BHDV01030387.1:549082-561145 GCA_005406045.1 Adoxophyes honmai
TCTGCCTTCAGCGATGCGGCGAGGAGTGTGGTCCAGCCAGCGACAGCGGTGCCTGATGGGTGCGAGCGAGTAGCTGCCAAGCAGTAGATGGGAAGCCTGATGAATCTGCTCGCATCTGCGATGCAGTGGGTGCCTAATCCGGCCTGAAGAGGTCTGCCTTCAGCGAGGCGGCGAGGAGAGAGTCCTGCCAGCGTCAGCGGTGCCTGGTGGGTGCGAGCGAGTAGCTGCCAAGCAGTGGATGTGAAGCCTGATGAGTCTGCTCGCGTCTGCGATGCAGTGGGTGCCTGATCCGGCCTGAAGAGGTCTGCCTTCAGCGATGCGGCGAAGAGAGTGGTCCTGCCAGCGGTGCCTGGTGGGTGCGAGCGAGTAGCTGCCAAGCAGTGAGTGGGAAGCCTGATGAATCTGCTCGCGTCTCCGGTGCAGTGAGTGCCTGATCCGGCCTGAAGACGTCTGCCTTCAGCGATGCGGTGAGGAGTGTGGTCCAGCCAGCGACAGTGGTGCCTGGTGGGTGCGAGCGAGTAGCTGCCAAGCAGCGAGTGGGAAACCTGATGAATCTGCTCGCGTCTGCGATGCAGTGGGTGCCTTATTCAGCGATGCGGCGAGGAGAGTGGTCCTGCCAGCTACAGCGGTGCCTGGTGGGTGCGAGCGAGTAGCTGCCAAGCAGCGAGTGGGAAACCTGATGAATCTGCTCGCGTCTGCGATGCAGTGGGTGCCTAATTCCTCCTGAAGAGATCTGCCTTCAGCAAGGCGGCGAGGAGAGAGTCCTGCCAGCGTCAGCGGTGCCTGGTGGGTGCGAGCGAGTAGCTGCCAAGCAGTGGGTGGGAAGCCTGATGAATCTGCTCGCGTCTGCGATGCACTGGGTGCCTAATCCGGCCTGAAGAGGTCTGCCTTCAGGGATGCGGCGAGGAGTGTGGCCCACCCAGCCAACGACAGCGGTGCCTGGTGGGTGCGAGCGAGTAGCTGCCAGGCAGTAGATGGGAAGCCTGATGAATCTGCTCGCATCTGCGATGCAGTGGGTGCCTAATCCGGCCTGAAGAGGTCTGCCTTCAGCGATGCGGCGAGGAGTGTGGTCCAGCCAGCGACAGCGGTGCCTGGTGGGTGCGAGCGAGTAGCTGCCAAGCAGTGGATGTGAAGCCTGATGAGTCTGCTCGCGTCTGCGATGCAGTGGGTGCCTAATCCGGCCTGAAGAGGTCTGCCTTCAGCGATGCGGCGAGGAGTGTGGTCCAGGAAGCGACAGCGGTGCCTGGTGGGTGCGAGCGAGTAGCTGCCAAGCAGTGGATGTGAAGCCTGATGAGTCTGCTCGCGTCTGCGATGCAGTGGGTGCCTAATCCGGCCTGAAGAGGTCTGCCTTCAGCGCTGCGGCGAGGAGAGTGGTCCTGCCAGCGACAGCGGTGCCTGGTGGGTGCGAGCGAGTAGCTGCCAAGCAGCGAGTGGGAAACCTGATGAATCTGCTCGCGTCTGCGATGCAGTGGGTGCCTAATTCCTCCAGAAGAGATCTGCCTTCAGCGAGGCGGCGAGGAGAGTGGTCCTGCCAACGACAGCGGTGCCTGGTGGGTGCGAGCAAGTAGCTGCCAAGCAGCGAGTGGGAAACCTGATGAATCTGCTCGCGTCTGCGATGCAGTGGGAGCCTAATCCGGCCTGAAGAGGTCTGCCTTCACCGATCCGGCGTGGAGAGTCCTGCCAGCGTCAGCGGTGCCTGGTGGGTGCGAGCGGCGGTGATAGCTGCCAAACGGTGGAAAGGAAGTCTGATGATTCTGCCCGCGGGAGCGGTGCAGTGGCCCAATGCGGTTTCAAGAGTCCTTCCGTGCTACGACGAGCAGTGTGGACGTGCCAGCGTCATCTGTGCCTGGTGGGTGCGAGCGAGAGTTGCTGCCAAGCAGTAAATGGGAAGTCTGATGGTTCTGCCCGCGGGAGCGGTGCAGTGGGGTGCCCAATACGGTATGACGAGTCCATCCTGTGCTGCGGCGAGGAGTGTGGTCCTGCCAGCGACAGCGGTGCCTGGGGGGTGTGAGCGAGAAGCTGCCAAGCAGTGGGTGGGAAGCCTGGTGATTCTGCTCGCGTCTGCGATGCATTGAAGGCCTAATCGGACCTGACGAGGTCTGCCTTCAGTGCTGCGGCGAGGAGATGGTCCTGCCCGCGGCAGCGGTGCCTGATGGGTGCGAGCGAGTAGCTGCCAAGCAGCTGATAAGAAGCCTGATGATTCTGCTCGCCTGGGCGGTGCAGCGGGTCCCTCATTCTGCTTGAAGGGTCTCTCTACAGCGATGCGGCGAGGAGTGTGGTCCTGTCGGCGGCAGCGATGCCTGGTGGGTGAAAGCGAATAGCTGCCAAGCAGTGAGTGAGAAGCCTGGATGATTATGCCCGCATGAGATGTGCGGGGAGCGCCGGCTCCAGCCTGATGACTCTACCCCCATTGGTACAGCGAACCGTGTGTCCTGCCAACGACAGCAGCGCCTGAAAGCTGTTTGCGAGTAGCTGCCAAGTTGTGGAAGCGAAGCCTGATGATTCTGACTCGTAAGTGCTGTGTAGTAAGTAATGAGTTTCCCTGCTGTTTCGTGTCGAGTGCCCTGCCAGCGATGACGGTACCTGACTTCTGCTTTTTAGGAGAGCGAGTTCGACGCTGCTAAGCAATGGAGCAAAAATTTGATTGGCAAGCTACCTGTGTGTTGCGGGCGGCCAGATGCAACCTGCAACTCAAAAGCGCCTAGTCATGACAGCCCGTACAGAGCCCAGACGTTCAACCCTCCCGAGCGGCGCGAGTCAGCTTCAGCCAGCAAACTAGAAGCCAGGTCAGGACAGCCTGAGCTCAGCCGAGCCAGAAGAGTTAGCCCATGTGAGCGGTGTAAGCCGGATGCAGCCAGCACCTCAGAAGCTAGGTCAAATCACCTGTACAAGATGAACAAGACATGTCAGCCCGTATGAGCCGTGCGAACCGTGTGCCGCCTCAAATGCCAAAATAGCCCAAGCCAGACGAGTCTGCCCGCCTTAAAGAGTCGAGTTGAGTGATCTAAGTTAGAAGCTAAAGCTACTAGTTGTCCTGAGAGCTGCCAGCCCGAAACAGCCCAAAACCTGAAGTCTGTCTGTCTGAGAGGTGCTAGGTCCCAATAGCCCGCTGCTGGCAAGATTAATCTTCTCGTCATGTCATGCGGCGTCAAGCCGGGCCGTTTTCAAACCGCTGAAGATGCATCCACACGCAGGTTAGCAACCATCTTGGCTGTATTCTTCTTTTAAAAGGTACTGTGTAGATTACAGTTCAAAATAGCAGATGAGCCTGGAGTAATGCTTCTTCATCATTGACTAAGGTCATGTCCGTAAATTTTTTCTTTATTACTGTATCCTATATTCTAAGACTTAAAAATGTCTTCGGGTCGATCGTCAGGACTGCGTCATTGCTGGGTCTTCAGGTTACGAGTTCTGTATGCGGAGTATTCGACCTTAAACGTACAGGTTCGTCTATCATAGGGATACTTCGGACTGCACTGCGTGTACTTCAGTCGTCGGACTGCGTGTTCGTCGGTCGTCGGACTCCGTGTTCGTCGGTCTTCGGACTGCGTGTTCGTCGGTCTTCGGACTGCGTGTTCGTCGGTCTTCGGACTGCGTGTTCGTCGGTCTTCTGACTGCGTGTTCGTCGGTCTTCGGACTGTGTTCATCGATCTTCGATCTGTAAGTCCGTCGGTCTTCAATCTTCGAGCAAGATATTCATCGATCTCTAAACTGCTAGTTCTTCATTCTTCTATTTTTTTTCTTTTTATTGTAATAGTTTATTCTTAGATATTTCGACTGCGAGTTCGTCGACTTTAATAAACCTTCGGTCTCTACTTTCTTCATACTGGTCTACAGTTCTTCTGGTGGTGAGTGGTGAGTTTAAAAAAATATATTCATGAGCTACAGTCGTCTTCGAGTTTTACGTGCGTCGGTCTACTCGTCGTAATAAGCCTGTCAAGCTCGTCGATTCCTCTTCGAATTATAAGCTCTTCGGGTTGCCCCTGTCTACGGTAGAATATCATCGGTCGACAAAATACGATCTTAAGTATCTAGCTCTCTAATAGTACTCTATAACTACGGGCTCATCTTACTACTACTTGAAGAAGCTACGCTTCGTAATTCACGCTGCAAACTACCAGTACCTACCTTTTCTGCTCGTCGACCACCGACAAAACGTGAGATATAATTTATTCAACAGGTTTTATTACTGGCGTGGTCCAACGGAGTGCCAATTCCACGCGCTACGTCTGCAAACTTCACTCACCATAACAGGCAGAGTTCTGAAATTTCAAATCAGGTCACATGCAAGCAAGCACCAACAAGTTAAGAGCACTGATGATCACGCGAGAGAAAACTGAACACTACCATCGCAAGTTACCAATTTTGAACGTTTGTTTTGTGCGTGAGTGATATTTAAACTGATTTTAATACTATTGTACTTGTATTCTGTTGTAATGCTAGCTGCACTTGATGTAACATTCAATTTTGTTTCCTTATTAACGTTGTGAACCTTGAATTTTAGTTTACATAACATATGACTATTGTTGTTACTATTTTAGCTACTTTAACCATTTTTGTGTGCGAAACGTGTTGTCTAAAATTTGTTTTAGTTGAGCCGTTGCAACTGCACTAATGCAAGATCATAGTGATGCCTGGTGATGTCGTCATTTGAAGCTTGTGTGGGAATGAGGTAGCGTTTTACTCCTTACCCGTTCTTGTTTGCAAAATTTGTTGTTAAGTCTGTTTTAGATGGATTTGGCTTCTACTCATGCTTCTAATCTAGCTATTGGAACTGCACTAAAGGCAAACTGTACCAATAAATGCGATGAATAGGCATGGGAAATGTTTGTAAGTTGGCAATTATTGTATTGACCTAATTAGAGTTAGTAAGTACCTACCTAATATTTTTTCTTATTTGTTACAAAATGCTTATTGTTTAAGTGAAGTATTTTTATGTTTTAACTAAGGACACTTATTTTGATTTAATTTGTATGTACGACAATGTACTTATCATTATTTTACGAATTGCTTCTACCCACCTAATCAAATTATTTCTGTGTTGGAAAATTTATCTGTTTTTCACAGCTACAAGGACACATAATTGGGTATATTGTGTTTTACTTATTTACTTATTGCTATTTCATTGTTATGCGTTGTGTATAAATTCGTTTTAGATGTAAAACCGCAATTATAATACTTTATATTTATTATCACTCTATGCACTGTTTGTTTCCTGTACCTATTATTGTGTTCGAAATGTGTGTCATTATATTGTTTTAGATAAGGAAGTGACGGGCGCTTAGCACGAAACCTGTGGCAATCATTTTGGCAAATACACATATGTTTATGCAATAATGGAATACTGACTCCGCACAACGTAGTTTAAACTTGGCAAGCTCTCCTTTACACGTTTTATCCAATAGTGAAAGAAACAGATTCTTTTTAATACGCTAATAAAAGCTGGGTGTCTGCTCTCTACTGTGAATAATCTGTACCTATCTAACTACCCCGCACTATGGGATATCTGTTTTATGCTAAATGTACCTACAGATGAAAACTACTAACACTGGGCGAAGAACATTCAACATCCGCAGTCGAGAGACCATGACTATGTAACTGTTTATATACGTGCATTGCTTGTAGCAATATTATTTTGTTTATTTCCGGTGTGTTGTTACGCCATTGTGTGTTTTTTTGCTCGTTTTCATAGACGCTCCAGTTACCCAAAGATGCACGGCAAGATCTTGAGCTGAAAATAATGGCTGCAGCTTTTTTACTCTTTTAATCATAATAGCATGTGGGAAAAATACGTTTTATGCGTTTAAAACCGTAAGTAGCTAACTACGGCGGCGTGGGAAACATTTGTTTTAGGTTCGGTGCTCTTGAGTTGGCTTCACAATACCTTTACAGTTAAATACAAATTAATCAGAGATCGCGGCGTTTGATTAGACTGATAATAATATATTCCTTGCAAATGACGTGATTGCTCGAAAATACATACCAGAAATACATGAAATAAACATGAATAGAGGATTTAATCTCCGCGAGTTCCGCAGGTAAAATTAACTTTTCAGATACTTCCAGATGAACATAGAATATCAGACATTCGAGCAGTAAAGGCATGATACTGATAAGTTCCAAGTTAAAAGCTGTACGAATATTTTGACGTGATTTCATAAAAGATCTGAAGGAACATTGATTCTGCAAAACGTCTTATAACACGGAACAAAGTCCGGCAAACGAGTTGCTAGAATATTTATTATTTATTACATATGTATTTAACCGAATCATCTATAATCCGCATAAGACATCGAATATTAAAACTTTTTAGCTACGCATTGGTAAGTGTGAAGATTTCTTTCAGGTAATTTTAATTTACTGATTGTTCTTCACCAAATGAGATACTAAAGTACACACGAGAAGGTAAAACTCATTTTTCTTTATTGCGGTTGACAATACTATAGTAGGCAGCACAGCAGTAATCAAATACCTACCTAATAGAAAAAGCACGGACTTCACGAAAATATAATTATCTCACAAACACAAAGTTCACTTACGAGAAAAATACCCGAAGACTAAAACACCCTCTGGCGGTGTGTTGGTAAGTCTAATCTATGGAATTTCAGATATTGTTTATTCACATTTAGCTCCTTGGCGATCAAATATATCGAAGATTTTAAAGCCAAAAAACGTTCGAATTCTGTTCTAAGACACTACACAACGAGTTTCTCACGAGATATCTCCCTATATTACAAGTAATTTTTTTTGTGGATTACGAATGGAAACTATTCGTCCAAACGACGAAGAAGCAACACATATTTTGACAACCAAACGAAATGTTGAGACATCGGATATACTAAGTAAAAATTCGCCATAAACTAGGTAAGGAAAAAAAATATTTCAGAATACCTATTCGGCCAGGATGATGCGTTCAAGTCAAATACTAGACTGCAAACACGAGATACAGTCACCACATCAAGTAAGGGCATTTTCATATATCTGCTTCTCAGTTACGAATAGTAGCTCAACTAGAGAGTACCTGTCTTTCCAAAGTATTTGAAATAAAATACACAAATAAGAATGTACCTACAGCTGAAATATAATGAATTGAAGACTTTTTAATTTATAAGCGATAGCGCAAGCTGAGCCTAGGTGAGTGCTGATAATGATGACTAGCATAGATACTTAGGACAGCGTGTTCCCGTCGATCAACAACAGCAACACGAGGCGTTTAAAAGGAAATAAGGTAGTTTTAGTTTATGAATATCTCTTTTAGGAATATGAAGACAACTATAAGGTTTTACACCATTTAATACTTCATCTGTTCATCGGCTTCAAATTTATACAATACCATTGAGTATTACATATACTAGAATCAAAAGTCGCCGTGAAAATATACATGGAATGTATCAAAATTGATCACCAAAATTGGAAATGTTAGCACAGAATATAAACAAATACCTACTGCTTTCCTGAGCGGATATTGCATTCCTTCGAAGGTATTCCTACGGTGTATAAACTGAGAGACAAAATGATTTTACAGCTTGATAACAGCAGAGGGGCGGGTGGAATGACCAATAATGATTATTTTCAGACATTCACTGCAATGCCACCCTTAAAATGGCCTAACTAGTTACATATATATTTTGTAAAAGAAATATTTTTAATGGAGGACTTGGAGATATAAGCAGAATTTTATAACATGCATAAAAATAAGTGTTATCCAAGACGACTTGAAATGCAATTTGACCATGCAACGGTGAACTTGATACGGCAGACATTAATCATAATATATATAATTTATACATTTTAGGTAAGTATATAACAATTTTGATTACGAAAATATAAAAAAGAAAAAAACTTATATTAAAAAAAAGCATATAAAAAAGGCACAATAGTAAAAAAAGAAAAAAGAAATGAGGAAAAAATGTAAAAGATAAAAAAAGAACCATATAATGAAAAAAAAATACAAAAAAGTCCCAATAGTAAGACTACAAGAAAAAACGAAGTAAAAAAAAAGCAAAATAAATTATAAACCTCAAAAAAATATAAAAAAGTAGAGGAAAAGAATATACACTTATAATAAAACTTACTTAGTACTCAAGAGAGCGTGAAGAAAGAAGACTCAAGATGGCGTGAAGAAAGAAGATTCAAGACGGCGTGAAGAAAGAAGACTCAAGACGGCGTGAAGAAAGAAGACTCAAGATGGCTTGAAGAAAGAAGACTCAAGATGGCGTGAAGAAAGAAGATTCAAGACGGCGTGAAGAAAGAAGACTCAAGACGGCGTGAAGAAAGAAGACTCAAGATGGCTTGAAGAAAGAAGACTGAAGATGGCGTGAGGAAAGAAGACTCAAGACGGCGTGAACAAAGACTACTCAAGAAGCAGTGAAGAAAGAAGAATCAAGAAGCAGTGAAGATAGAAGAAGACTATTAGATGTGACGATTCCTGAATTCTCAAATGGTGAAGGCAGAGCACATAAAAAAATAAGCCCTGAAGAGTCCTAGTAACGACGTGAAGAAAGAAGACTAGAGAGAGCGAGAAGAGAAGAAACAAGTTTACGAGATGGAAAACAACTCAAGAGGGCGTGAAGAAAGACGACTCAAGAGAGCGTGAAGAAAGACGACTCAAGAGAGCGTGAAGAAAGAAGACTCAAGATGGCGTAAAGAAGACTCAAGACTGCGTGAAGAAAGAAGACTCAAGACTGCGTGAAGAAAGAAGACTCAAGACTGCGTGAAGAAAGAACACTCAAGACTGCGTGAAGAGAGAAGACTCAAGACTGCGTGAAGAAAGAAGACTCAAGACGGCGTGAAGAGAGAAGACTCAAGACTGCGTGAAGAAAGAAGACTCAAGATGGCTTGAAGAAAGAAGACTGAAGATGGCGTGAAGAAAGAAGACTCAAGACGGCGTGAAGAAAGACGACTCAAGAAGCAGTGAACGACGAAAACAAAAATAAGTCATGAAGAGTTCTAGTAACGACGTGAAGAAAGAAGACTGGAGAGAGCGAGAAGAGAAGAATCAAGATTACGAGATGGAAAAAAACTCAAGAGGGCGTGAAGAAAGACGACTCAAGAGAGCGTGAAGAAAGACGACTCATGAAGAAAGAAGACTCAAGATGGCGTGAAGAAAGAAGACTCAAGACGGCGTAAAGAAAGAAGACTCAAGACTCCGTGAAGAAAGAAGACTCAAGACTGCGTGAAGAAAGAAGACTCAAGACTGCGTGAAGAAAGAAGACTCAAGACGGCGTAAAGAAAGAAGACTCGAGACTGCGTGAAGAAAGAAGACTCAAGACGGCGTGAAGAAAGAAGAATCAAGAAACAGTGAAGAAAGAAGTATCAAGAGGGCGTGAAGAAACACGACTCAAGGGGGCGTGAAAAGAAGGCATGAAGAAATAAAGCTAAAGAGGGCATGAAGAAAGAAGGTTCAAGAGGGCATGAAGAAAGAAGGTTCAAGAGGGCATGAAGAAAGTAGGTTCAAGAGGGCATGAAGAAAGAAGGTTCAAGAGGGCATGAAGAAAGAAGGTCCTAGAGGGCGTGAAGAAACAAGGCAAAATAAAGCTAAAGAGGGCATGAAGAAAGAAGGTTCAAGAGGGCATGAAGAAAGAAGGTCCAAGAGGGCATGAAGAAACAAGGCATAAAGAAAGAAGGCTCAAGAGGGCATGAAGAACGAAGGCTCAAGAGGGCATGAAGAAAGAAGGTCCTAGAGGGCGTGAAGAAACAAGGCAAAACAAAGCTAAAGAGGGCATGAAGAACAAAGGCTCAAGAGGGAATGAAGAACGAAGGCTCAAGAGGGCATGAAGAAAGAAGGTTCAAGAGGGCATGAAGAAAGAAGGTTCAAGAGGGTGCGAAGTAAGAATACTCCAGATGGCTCAAGAGGGCGATGAAGAAAGAAGGCTCAACTGGGTGTGAGGAAGATTTCATTACACAAGAAGATTGAAGACTCAAAAGCACAAACATAAAGCACGACTGTCAGTATTCCTGCGTTCCCAAAAGGTGAAGTTCAAGAGCATACAAAACCAAAAATAGACTTGAAGAATTCGAAAAGCGGCGTGTATGACCTAAGAATGATAACTCTGGAATACAGTAAAGCGACGGACCAAAATGCATTATGAAATAACAAGAGAGAATACAAATATAATAAATAAAAGACGAAATTGCACGAAGAGGACCTGCCTACAATTTCCGTACATTAAAGTAAGTTTAGCTGTTAACAAATCAACCGGCATTCACCCACTTACTTTATTTCACGTAATTTAACCCGTCCCTGCTCCAGTTTTCTAAAAGTACTTGTCGATGATTAAAAAAATGATACAATATGATCGTCAGCATCACTCCTGCATTCCCTAATAGGGTAGACAGAGCACACGAAAGGCTACGTAGTCGAAACCATGACTATTTCAAGTCCGTTAAATTCTCTTCCTTGGGAGTCTAGTAAAAATGCTGATAAATTCATCATCATCAGCCTATATACGTCCCACTGCAGGGCACAGGCCTCCTCTCAGTATGAGAGGGCTTGGGCTATAGTTCCCACGCGGGCCCAGTGCGGATTGGGAACTTCACACACAACGTTGAATTACTTCTTCGCTATGTGTTTCCCCACGATGTTTTCCTTCACCGAATAGCTCGTGATAAATATCAAATTCGATATCGCACATAAATTCCGAAAAATTCAGAGGTGCGAGCCCGGGGTTTGAACCCACAACCCTCTGCTTGAGAGGCCACAGGTCGAACCACTGGGTTACCACGGCTTTTTATGGCACGGCTGATAAATTAATTTGGTAATATTTGTTTCTTTACAGAATGCCTGTATGAAGACTAAAAACTAAGTGGAAAACCAAAATCATAAATACTTACCTATTATGAAGAAGAAGAGCAAACCGACAACTGATAATCAAGCGTCTTGTTAAGAACTACGAAATTAATGAAGAATTGGATGTTCGCGGAAGAGAAAGCTACTTTTGGAATCAATTTTCCGGTGAGTTACTGTAAAAACTATCGTTCAGCCCGCGACTTCTCAACTAACAACCAGTTCAAATGAGCAGAATAAATATTTTGTGACAGAATTTTTCATGACTCTTTTTATCATGCATGATTCTTCTTTTGGTTCTTTTGTCAGTTTTTTTTAATATATAAACACAAAATTTCATTTTTCGGTACAATAATATTTGAGTACCATTAAAATTAGAATCACATTCCGTTAAATTTCGAAATTTCCGGTCATACCTACATCTACGGTCATCAGCACCGATGTCTGCCACGGTGGAACGTACAAAAATATCTGAAACGTCCTCCTCCCACTACAAGTAATAGAGTCGTATCATTCGTATCAAGATGTTTATGTGGCTTTGTTGTCAAATATGGGTGCTGGTAATAGTTGACTACTTTGTACCGTAGTACTATAATAGTCCTAATTAATCTAACAACGCTTTTTCTTTCCAGGCTATGACAACAAGCAGCACATCGGATGCACGGAGGTTGTCAGAAAATAATCCGCAAAAGTACCATAATATAAAAATACTAATTCTTAGTGATCCGCTTCAAAGATTGCGCTAAATGTGACATGAAAACGTTTAATATTGACCATCGCGATTGGGAGACGCTCGCAACGGATGGGAGTAAATGGCGGAAAATGATTGTGGAGGGTCGTAAAACCCATGATGAATCATGGTTCCGGACTTTGGATGAGAGGAGGGCCAGGAGACATCAAAACAGCAGTTTACCACGAGCGTGCCGAAAACCTTGCCGTTCCCGCATCGGCTTATACAGCCACGAGAGGAAGTGCCTATCAGACACTACTTAAAGCGTCTGTTACAGACGAATGAGGCCATTGATGAATTCTAAGTAAAAGTAATTTATTAAATTAACTTAAATTGTCAGAGAAAACTATTGTAAACTATGACTAACTTCTGTAACCAATGATATCAAAAATGGGTTCATGCAATAAAAAATATAAACTTCCGCAGTGTCTTTCTTTTTCCCTGTAGACTTACCAACAGGATTAGAGTTGTAAACTGACCGTCACTTTCAATACCTGACCGTCATTTATGATAAATGTCCGGTCATTTTCGACATTTATTGTCACAT
>BHDV01030387.1:563923-575650 GCA_005406045.1 Adoxophyes honmai
ACCATTCACTAGACCGAAGTTTGAAAACTTTTGGAATTATTGTTAAATTTTCGATTTCGGATGTCAATAATGACTGGACTATTATTATTGGATAGGACACACACTTGTCTCACCTGCCGGCTTAGGAGTTAGGATTAAGAGCATGGCGCGAGATGAACTGACCTGTCACTGTCAAGAGATGTCAGAGAGTGACATGTAGCCTCCTGCGCGCGACTCGACTCGAGCGTGTTGCTGGGCTGCGCCTAGCATGGGTGACACCCGGGGGGGATATTATAGGTGGTACCTCCCCCCCCCTATATATTCTCACGCCTATATTCCCAAGAGGGGTAGGCAGAGCACATGAATTCAAAAATCCAGCGCCACGCTAAGCAACTTCAAGGCAACCACACGGTCAAACGTGATAATGCAGTGCCAGGTCGCCAGTCCATCTCCAACAATACATCAAACCCTTCCCAGAGTCGACTCTTATAGGGTCAGTTCAGTTCACACCGAGCGCTACGCGCGCAGCACCGCTCCCGCACACCGCGCAGGGGGCGGCGTAGCGCGACGTAGCCCTACGCCGCGCTACGTATTCTGTATACTGACAATGAAATATGAACCTTATCTTGTAACAAATAAAGTATATTTTTAGTTGTTCTATTAAAAATTTTCGTACAGCGCCGCGTCGCGTCTCGTCTCGGTGTGAGTTGACCATTACGACACCCACGGGAAGAAAGGCGGAGGTGCCATTCTAACCCAACACCACACAGAAAAGTATAGTATTAGTATTTGTAGGATTAGTAGTACAAAAGTATTGGACATGATAATTCCAAATGAGCATGATAATCTAACACTGCCTCGCACCACCCTCATGCTGGGTATCGCGTACTTGCGGGAGGGCTGAACGTCTAGTGTATTCAAAACGATCATGGATTCGATAACGATTTCGTTTACGAATGAACGCGGGATTATTATGGAGACGCTTGTCGAGCGCGGCAGTTGTGGAAATAGTTCTGCTAAGCAGAGCTGTCTCTGTTTCCAGCCAATTTCGCGTCAGTTCGCAAACGAAATCGTTATCGAATCCATGATCGTTTTGAATACACTAGAAGCTCAGATCTGCATCATCGTGCGAGTTTTTTACCCACGTGAGTGGTAGTTGCGTCTTGTGGATTTACAGCGTAATAGACCGAAAGGTGCCGAAAGACAGTGGCAAATTTTACTGGGTCATTTGTACTAGTATGGCGGTTTTTCAGAGGTGTAAGTACGTATTGAAGGAAAGAAAGATGATGGTCTTAGCGTTTTGGTACCGGCGGCTCAATCGCGGGGACGTTACGTTAGTTGAACGTGTCGGATAAAATACGAAACTCGATCGATTTGTACCACAAAAATCCTTGTATTTTCCGAAAGTCCATAGAAAAGAAGTAGGCGGTAGCGTAATGCCACAGTTTAACGATATTCCGTACAGTTAGAAAACGCCTTTGACGTCGCGCGACGTCGCCGCCACCGTAGGTACTTACGCTGTCACATGCAAATATGCTAAGGTTGTCACAAAACTGGAATTTAAACATTTGTGATTATTGTGGTTGCCGTGTGATGTCGGGATAGAATAACATCTCTCCATTT
The DNA here is from genome assembly GCA_005406045.1 of Adoxophyes honmai. NCBI lineage: Eukaryota > Metazoa > Arthropoda > Insecta > Lepidoptera > Tortricidae > Adoxophyes > Adoxophyes honmai. The sequence goes on from BHDV01030387.1 coordinate 565,526, forward strand.
CTGTCGTGGATGTTGTAAGAGGTGACTAAGGAAATAGGTTTAGGTATGCTTTAGGCAGTGCCTTAACTATGCTATAGACCGATAGGTACTTAAAAGACGGTAAACAATCTTGACATGTCTTTTTATTGAAATACACAGTCTAAAAATGAAAATCGTTACAATATACAATTCAATTATGAAAGTAAATGATTTTTTCATACCTAAATTGTAAAATGTAAAGATTTTGATTTATAAAGTGTATGTTTAAATAAAAAGACACGTCAAGATTGTTTACCATCTTTTAAGTACCTATCGGTCTCTAGCATAGGGCGGTGCCAGCGGTGCTCACTTGCTCAGGCACAGGGCGCAGACCCTGGAGGGGCGCAGAAATGACCAGACCAGTACCTTCAAGGGCGCAGTTTTGAAAGCTCGCACCGGGCGCATAACAGGCTAGTTACGGCACTGGCTTTAGGCGACAGGCTAGCAACCTGTTACTATTCTACCTCCTCCATCTTCGCAAACCTGAAACAATGCTAGAAGAGGCTGCAAAGCGTGATATAGTCATAATCATGGTTTTGTCTATGTCACGTTTTGTGTGCTCTGCCTACCCCATTTGGGAACACAGGCATGATTGTATGTATGTATGTACCTACCTACGTAAATAGGTACCTAATTGAAAACCGTGTTGGTCCCACTAGTGGAAAGTGGTCCAGGTAGCAACAACCGGAAGGGCTGGATGGAACTTTTCAACTGGTTGGGCCAATTGACTTGAAAATGTGGTCGACAATACCTGGGATGAATGACAATAAAATACACTTGTTAATAATAATAAGTACTTCATCTTATTAGAAAGGGACACACTGCATCTGTATTAGCTATTTCAACTTGGCATAGCTTTTAGTGGCAAGTGCGCAGTCCTTATATATAATGTCCTTGTTTTCCACAGACAATTAAATTTTTCTCGTTTTCTTTTCTTGTTCATTCAATCAATCAGTCAGTTAGTCTCGATCTCGGTCCCAATCTGTCGTTTTCGTTTTCATTTCCATTCAGTTTTTCTGTGCGCCGATTTTACTGTAACTGAAGATTAGGTTCATTTAAACTGTAAAATATTATATCAGTTGATACAATAGACGCGTGCACACAAGATTAAAACTTTCCCTTTATGTTTCGCACATAAGTTCACTTGTAACTGAATTAATTTCATCAGTAAAATGTCATATCAACTGTACAGAAATACCACAATTGGAAACACTTTACAAGAAAGCCTCGATGAACTGATTCAAGTAAGTAAACAACAGTTGTTATGTTTTTCTATGCTTAGTGTGGTATAAGTACCCGTTATTAAATGTGTTGTTGTTCTATTTTCAGTATGGGCAGATAACTCCTTCATTAGCAGTCAAAGTGCTGCTTCAATTTGATAAGTCTATAAACCAAGCTCTATCCAGCAGGGTCAAGTCGAGATTAACTTTTAAAGCTGGAAAATTAAACACTTACAGGTGTGTATAAAAAGAAAAAAAAGTGGTGCAGAGGTCATGTCCCTATGCTTCTGAAGATTTCAGGATATTGTTTATTGACTCTTGCTTCTTGAAATTGTAGAAACATCAAGTTTTTTGTGTTTTTATCAAGGCCATAGGTTAAGACAAATGAGTGAAAATAGGTACTAATGGAGAACATTCAAATAACTGTAGGTTATTGTGATGATTCATGGTTGTTGTAGCTGCGGTGTCAAGTTATTTGTCATATCACATATGGAAAACAGTTTCAAATAAAATTGTGAGGGTTATGTATCCAACTCATTTACCAGTATGGTATGATGCGCAGTCTTTTTCAGTTTTTTCAAAACATGTGAAAATACATACATACATACATACATGTTGTCATGCCTGTATTCCCAGGAGGGGTAGGCAGGGCACATGAATTCAAAAAATCTAGTGTCACATTTAGCAATTTCAGCATAACCAGATGGTAAAACGTGATATTGCAGTGACAGGTTGCTAGCCCATCGCCCACAATTAGTGTCCGACCGAAGGTATAATTTTGGCCGAAGCCGAAGCCGATTAATTGGCTTTCATCAAAACCTTTGGCCGAAGCTGAAGCCGAAGCCGAAGGTGTGTTGACCCCATGTTGACCCTAAGAAATACGATAATTTGCTAATAGTAAAAAAAACGGCAGTAAATTATGCGCAGTTTTCGCTTCTAAATCAAGTGTGACTATGTTGTTATGTTATGTGTTGTCAGTAATTTATATAATTAAATGCAAGTAATGCAATCGGGCTGGCGAAACGCTGTCCTGCTAAGCGCTGCGCACTATCCGTCTTGCTCTGGCATCGTTTGTTCAATTTCAAATCGCAACTTGTAAACCTTCGGCTTCGGCCAAAGCTTCGGCCAAATTTTGGCCGAAGCCGAAGGTTTGGCCGAAGGTGGTTTTTTCGGCCGAAGGTGGCCGAAGCTTCGGTCGGACACTACACACAATACACTAACCCTTTCCCAGAGTCGACTCTTATGACACCCATGGGAAGAAATGGGGAGGTGCTATTCTAACCCGGCACCACACAGGGAAATAAATCTTCTATTATACAGGAAATCTAAACCCAGATTATGGATTCATATTATCAGTTTTTCAGGAATTCCATATCAATGCCATGTTGATTTTAGTTAGTTTTCTTAGAAATTTTTTACAGCATTGACTGCACTTATGTATGGACAGTATACAACATCAGCATTTTTGTTTTTTATAAACTACCTATCTATGGAATACTGTTTAATTATTTAGCCTTATTTTTATTTCATATTTTTCTACATACATACATAACACCTGTATTATTCCCAAATGGCAGAGTGTACAAAACTACTAATTTTAGATTCAAGTTAATAGGCATTATAGTGATGGGGTGCTAGCATGTCAACTATGTAAATCATACCTAAACCTTATTATTATATTGTATTTTAATATATCGTAATGTATGGGTGTCGTAAGAGTCGACTCTGGGAAGGGGTTAGTGTATTGTGGGCGATGGGCTAGCAACCTGTCACTGCAATATCATGTTTAACCATCTGGTTATCCTGCTGAAATTGCTGCGTGTGGCACTGGATTTTTGAATTCATGTGCTCAGCCTACCCCTCTTGGGAATACAGGCGTGAGAATATGTATGTATGTATGTATTGTAATGTATGACTCTTTATTGCAACTAAAACGGTTACATAAAACAAGTTACAGGATAATAGCCAGCTTCATGTACAAAAATAAACTTTTCTCTGAGAGCATATCTGCCAGTCAATGTGCAGGTGATTGACAGGATATACAGAAAACAACCTTACACCTTATCTTATTATTTTCGTAGTCTCCTTTCACTATATCCACGGGAGAAATGGAGTAGTGTTATTCTAAACCTGTCACCACATAATTCATAAATAATAAATATCATTGGACATTATTTACACCAACCACCTAGTCCCAAAGTAGGCAATTAAATGCCTGTGTTATGGGTACTAGACAACGGATAAACTTACTTATATATAGATAAACATCCAAGACTCGAAAGCAAACATTTATATTCATCATACAAACATCTGCCCCGACCAGGGATCGAACCCGGGACCTTAAGCTTCACAGTCAGGTTCTCTAACCGCTGGGCTATCCGGACGTCAACTAAACCTAACGAAATTAACCTAAAGAAATGGAATGTTTTACTATCTGCAACTGTTTCTTTTTCTGGAAGTCTGATTACTTTTCAGTAAAGCTAAATGTGTTGTAAATTTGTAAATTTTATTGATATCAATTCCTTTGTGCTTATTTCAGATTCTGTGATAATGTATGGACATTTATGTTGAATGATGTGGAATTCCGGGAAGTTCAAGAGGTAGCCAAAGTGGATAAAGTTAAAATTGTAGCATGTGATGGTAAAAGTAAGTTGTTTCTTGAGTATTTTATATATTTTTTCTCTATTAAGTAATCAATCACACATATTGATGAACCACGGCATGCTTCCTGATCAAACTAGTACTTAAAAACTTTTACACCCACAAAACAAATGTAGTGACATGGTCTGTGAACAAACCTATTTTGTTTATAGCTTCAATAGCTTGTAATTTAAGGCGGTTTACAAGAACACTTGTACCCTTTTCTGATTTGTTTATTTTCTATACAAATTTTCTATTCAGTTTTGTAAAACCTCAATTGAAAAACTTTTTTTTTTTCTAAATTGAATAAGTTACACTTTTTCATGTTAAATATTTAGCTTTCATCTGCTTACTGTAGGATAAGGATCTAGACATTCTAGACTATACTTGGCAGCAATATTATCTGCCCACCCTACTTATAAAACTAATGTGATAAGTGAATTTGTTACGGATTTTGTAATAAACCAGGTGTTCATTGACCGAACCACCTTGAGAGGCAGATATTTTTGATGCGAGCCTAATGTAAAAACATATTAGTAAGGAATTGAAGATCTAGCTATTTGTAAAAATAAAAAAATAGGGTGGGTATTCATATATTATCGACCCACCCTATTTTTACAATATAATATTATTATATTTATTAGTAGTCATTCAAACAAAAGGCACTGGCAAAGGGTAGCTGGCTTGACAATGCAAGGTGAGAGTTGATTCGCGTGCTAGATAATACCTGACCTATTACTGTCTAAAGACGTTAGAAATGGCACATTTTAACTCTAATGTTGTGCCTTGGTAAGCCTATTGAATACAGTAAATTTTGTACTTTATGCAGATGAAAGGTTACCTACCTAATGTATTGCAACTCCCTGTAGTTTATAAAAATTTGTCAATTATGTTTAACAAAAACAAAACTATTCTGTTCCAGATGTTGAAGAAAGAAGATAATATTGGCTGTGGTGGATTAGTTTAATTATTTTCAATATCTCAGAATATTTTTATAAGCTACTTGTTTTGGAAGAACTAAGAGTACATGAAAACGGTTTTGAATAATGTGATTATACAAAATGCTGCTCAGCTTGTGTTGCAACAGTATATTACCTTTGACAGTTTTGAACTGCTGCAAGTATCTACCGAGAATAAGTATTTCATTTGATGAATTATGAAATCATGGAAATACTTTTCCTATATACATTTTCTACTCCAAATTCAGTCTTATATGTATTACAACTACTGTCTGTCTATTCATAAATAAATAAACATATTACTCCTCAGTCTTTTGTTATTACATTCTAATAGGGTTGGGTTGTAATAAAAGGCATTTGTTCAAAATATATTTTAATTTTCTAAACAAATATTTATACATATTATTTACAAATCTCCTAAACAATTGACAGATCTAAAAATAAAAACGAATTGAATTTTAATTGGTTACCATTACATTTTATGAATTAACCAAACAAACAATAGAAGGGAAAGGCAACTTCTGTCATGGTTTGGAGAAACTATCATTAACCTAGCTTCACTATTTCAAAATTCAAAGTATATAATGTGTAGTGATGAGTAGAAGTGATTCACCGTTCATTATGATAATAATGGGAATATTGCAGTTGACATAATGGTTCCACCACCAAACCGAACCTTGGTAAACCACCACCCTCCACTATACTTATGCTGCTGATTCTTGAATAAACACTAAACACGGTAACAGAGTATGTCAATAAGACTGTAAATACACATACAGGTCTTTATAGGCCCACATTCCACCATATATCACATTTCCACGTGAGCAATGGAATTAATCTTATTTCTATATAACATAGAGTAAAAATTTAATGTTAGTATAACAGACGCCGATGCATCGCAGTTCACCCATATTGAATGTTTGCGGCCGAGTCAAATGGCAAATGAAATTAGTATAAACAGAATAACAACTTATATAGTAATAATGGAAAACATTTAAACAGTTCTGTAAACGATTTTAACTCGAAATATTTTTGATATCCCTTTAGATAAGAAAATTACCTACGTCGCAGTTTGTGGTAGTATCTAGTATAGTAAGATATTTAGGTACTTAACTAATTTTTGCACATTTTATGAATGCGTTGATGCGGTATACGTAAATGTTCGTACTGTTATCTAGTGCGTTTCCCAAACGAAGATATATTTACATCCTTGAAACCTGGATTTCTTAGGGAAGCATATAGGGTGACGGCACCAGTTATGGACGGTTTAAGCTGACAAGCACCAGTGATGGACACTTCATTCGTAATTTAAAGTCCATAGAGTTGTGAATTGATTGTTGTAAAACAAATGACTTTTCCTTAGTGGGTAGTAAATAAGAGTCATTGTCCATTACTGGTTCTATGTCCATTATTGGTGCGGTCACCCTAGATAGTGTATAGGTACATATCAAAGGTATGGGTCTGCGGTGTGGTTAGGCAGGAGAAGCAATAAGCTCAATATAATTTTGTTACAAAATGTTACAATGTTTTTATAGAAAACGGTAATATTCAAACATGAGCATGAAAAATGAAAACTGAGGCAACATCCGAGAAATAGAAGAAGAAAATAGAAATAAAATTCGAAGTCTTTGAAACTATGTCTAAAACGGACAATTAAAGTACGGGCGTATTTTTTTTCGAAGAAAAAATCAGTTAAAACTCGTTTGACAAAAAAAATTATCTGCTCTGTCACTAATAAAATCGAATACTCTTCTAAACATGTTACAACCATTTATTAACTAAACACGCTTACATCCACAAAATTTACTGAAACATGTTATACGAAACTGGTTCGTAAAAATACGTTGTAGATCCGGTTTTTATAATTTAGGTACGTAGCATAGTAGGTAATAAGTCGTAGGGTTAAGACCAAAAAGTTGTGTAGATAACCATACAAATGACTCATTTTTGTGTCTCAAGAAAAAAGATACGTCATAATGCAGGTGCAACTTTTTGGTCCTCGCCCAGTAGTAGGTGTTTTCTGAGTGCACTAGCTGGGTGTTTAACATAATTGCACAAAGCGCCAAATGCGTGGCGTCAGTGGTTCCCTACCTTATTTTGATTACATTTTACACACATTAAATGTTTAACACATACACTGCCGGCAATACATTTAGACGCACATACATTGGCAACACCCGATGAAGTCTGGGGCTTGACTCGTTAACCCTTGGAACGCCTAGTGCCGTACCAATACTATCGAATGCCATATCCGTCACCAAATCAGGCAATGTTCAAACTTGGCTACCTTTGTTTTATCGAAAAGCTTTTGACAGATCGTAACGTCATAATAAAATTTTGGTCCATTTTCAAGTGTCAAATTATTATTTGTTAAATGGACTTTCAGAAGTGAATATTATTTATTACTCTTGTTTTTTCTTTGCCTTATACAACAGTAGAAGCCAAAATTTTTTACTCCCAATTCCAACTAAAAATTAAAATTCACTTCTATTATAGTAGCCAGGTGTGAACACGGTTTCCGAGACTGTCAAATGTCGTAGACTTTTTGTGTTTGCGATTACGTGACAGAGAAAGCGCCATATTAACTTGTTTACGGCACTGGTTGAGGGGGAGACGCATCCGGCAATAGGCCGCTGACGGCAAGTATTCGGGGCGTTCCAGGGGTCAAAATAGTTTAAGCGCAGTAAGACGGCGGGGAAGTGAGGTCGGCGAGTAGGTCGAGCTCGTCAGCGGTCAGCTGGTCCCGGTGGCGCGACCAGTCGTCCTGGTGCGTGCGCCGGAAGTCGGCCAGCGCCGTCCGGATGGCCGACGGGACCGGGTCCGGCGCGTTCGTGTGCCGGGAGAGCTCCTCGAGGACCACGCCCAGCTTTGGACCCAGGCTGGGGAGGAGGTTACCGTTTTAAAAGGGTTAAGACAAAGGTATACAACATACATAATATGTAAAATTATACTAGAAGTGGCTGGGAACCGTGATATATAATATACATACAATCACGCCCATGTTCCCAAACGGGGTAGGCAGGGCATACGAAACGTGATCTTGACTATATCACGCTTCCCAGCCACTTCTAGTATAATTGTAGATTTGATAACAATGTGTTACAAAAATACGAGTAAATCTGAATGAGTGCTAAATGGCCCATAAGGAGTCAAATTGACAATATTTGAAAAAAAATATAGGCCATTAATTCCTCTTACTGAGCTTGCAAACATTTTTAATAAAAAAATAAAAATCCGTCAATGAATACACTATTAAATAATTTACGATAACTTCAGTTCTATTAAGTGACAGCTTACTAGGGTTTACAGTATTTTTCGCTTTAATAATTTACATTACATCCATGAATTCAAAAATCCAGTGCCACGTTTAGCAATTTCAGGGTAACCAGATGGTTAAGTAAACGATGTTTTTTATAACACGTTGTATAAGGCATAAAGGGTTCCGTTGTTTGCAATTTGGTTACTGTACCCTAAAAATAGACTACAATTGAGGGTAGGTGATAACTAGTAAATGTTACCTGTACGGCCTCGAAGCTATGTAAGCGCACAAGCCTAAGACCCCGGTGTGCCGTTCCCTCGTGGTTGTGGAGCGGCAGGCGCGCGTCAGCTCGCGCAGCGTCCTGTCTTCATCAGGCAGCGCCCGGCAATGCATCAAACCCGTCAGGAGCTTGGCGGCCGATTGACGCACCTGAGGGCAATCCGGAGATATTCATACTAAGTAGAAATGAAACGACCTTCAATGTATGGAAAACTAAAACAAATTAGTCTACTACAAAGTTAGTTATCCAGTCAAGGACATGTTTCTTATATTGGAGCTATTATTATTATCTTGTTTTTAGTAATTGTTGTTATAGTGACAATAAAAACACATAATCTGTGAAAATTTTCAACTGCCTAGCTGTCACGGTTCTTGAGCTACAGCTCGCAGAATGGTGACCACTGAAAACGGCCAAAATATCAGGTTTTTCTATGAGAGCCTCCCTTATTTAATATTATTATTTAGATTTTAGTGTTTGTTGTTAAAGCGGAATTAGAAATACGTCATCTCTGCAGCGAAGTCTCAGTAATAAGGTTCCGCTTTCTTTGGGTACGGTACCCTAAAAATGAGACACGTTTTTTGTTTATCAAATACCTAACTAAACATCGACAAAGTTATAGATCATCAAACTTCTAGAGCGGGGGCTTGTGACGTCACCTCTTGACAAAAATTGTCCACGAAGTGACGTCACTCGAATCTTCACAGCACTGTATCAAACTTTTTTGCTTGTCAAATACAATAAAAAATATGTACTTATACAATGTTTTTTTGTAATCAATCTGACGGACTAAATAGTTTCAGTTGTCTTCCCAATTGTAATGTGACTGACCTCAAGTCTAGGGTCCCGCATGAGTTTGAGCGTGAACCTCTCCGCGCGTTCCGCCAGCGATGGGTCTTCGCGGAGCAGCGGCAGCCCGTAGAACAGCAGCGGCTGAGCGAAGTCCAGGCAGGCCAGCCTCGCCCACCAGGATCTAGGAAAAAACAGTGCTTTGACTTCTTTTTAGACCTTTTTAAGGTGCTCAATACATACTATTATACATTATTTTGATCTATACTCCGTTTTTTTTTGGTTGAGAATTTCAACGGACACAATTTGAAATTATCTCTGGAATTCATTAGTAAAACTGGAAATGATTTATGCAAATACACTTAACATTGTTTGTTACAATGTTCTTAAATCAAACATCATCATAATTTGCGCCGATATCTTGGGATTACTCAAAAATGTGTAAGGATTTGACAGTTAAATTTCTCAACCCAAAAAAACGGAGTATATCTCGTAGAGTTCAGCCAGCATTTCCAATGCAGAAAATGAGAAAATGTGTGTTTACAACATCACATTACAAACCTCCAAAATTATCAGTTTCTCTACTTTTATTATGCATACTTGTGAGTACATATGTTTGTTATAAAACTGATAACAAAATAGGACAAGTAATACTGGGTGCGCGTCTGTCCGCTGCCGTGGCGCGTAGCTCCAGATGATGGATCACGGATTGATCCGAAACATGTCGAGCTAATCTCGGTATAAACAACGTGAGTAATTCGTTATTTTTCACTATGAGTGAGTCTCACGGTAGTTTTATGTGTAAAAAGGACAAGTAATATTAAACATTACAATTAAATACAAAATACATATAAAATAAAACTAAAGTACTACACTAAATACATAGGGTGACGGCACCAGTTATGGACGGTTTAAGCTGACAAGCACCAGTGATGGACACTTCATTCATAATTTAAAGACCAT
>BHDV01030387.1:576371-590832 GCA_005406045.1 Adoxophyes honmai
TTCCAGTACTTGGATGACTGACGTTCAGCTCCTGGAGGGCCTGTGGCAAGCAAACTTCGCTGAACCATTGGCTAGTAACTGTTCTTTGGCCTTCAAGTGGAATTATGGCTACAGGTCTACTGCGTCGAAAAAAAACAGCCACCATTTTTTTGTTGACGCTACGGCCACGAACCATTTTAGTAGATAAATCATCTTCTTCAAAGACCGATTGTGTTGATTGCTGTGTTGTAAATGGATATACTACTACTAATGGTAATGGTAATACTAATGGTATAACTAATGGTAATACTGTACCTGCCCTGGGCGACGGCCTCCAGCGCGGTCAGCGCCTGCGCGGTGGCGGCGGCAGCGTGCGGCGCGAGCGCGGCGGCCGCCAGCAGCCCGTCGGCAGCACGCGCTAGCTCGTCGTGCGGCACGGACGGCCCGCGCGCGGCGAGCGAGCACGCGGTGCCGATCAGCGCGTAGTGCGGCGTGAGGGAGCCGCTCACGCCGCGCACTATCAGCGCCATGCAGCCGCGGAGCACTTAAAGGAAATACGCTTGTGTTATTTTTTATCCGACTTCAAAAATTAAAGTTCTGAATTCGGTGTTTTATGTAGGTTACCTTATAATTTCTATACGGGTGCACCGATTTCGATGGTTCTTTTTGTGTTTGGTAGGAAATGGCTTTCCATTGGTCCTATCTTAATTTAATCAAGATCTGACCAGTAGCTTTTGGGACATTCTCCAAACAATAAAAGACATCAACGGGCATTCGAGCACTATGGCCTTCTTGGTCTGAACTTCGAGTGAATCTCAACAAAATACTGTTTCGGCACGAAGGGAGCTCAATAAGAAAGAAATGAGCTCATGCAGGGTACGTGCGTCGGGATCGTTACTACCGTCTTACCCGCTATTCGACAAAGCAGCAGTGCGTGCACTGTTGTTGCAGGTTTGAAGTCTGTTTTCTTTTTAGTTAAAATTATTAAACTTGGATATTCTTATCCCACTAGAGTTGAGGTCAAGCACACGAGAATATGTCCTGTACTAACAACGGGATTTTGACATTCACCCGTTCATTTCATTCTTTCTCCTCTTATACAGCGTGTAATCATTCACATCAACTAACGAACTAGGGATACTTAAAGAGGTTTTATCATTTAGTAGGCCTCTTTTAAGGAGAAAAAAAGAGTGTGTATTTAAGAGCAGAGAAAAATAATGTATGGTAGGCTACATACCAAAAGTTCTGTCAACCTCTACAGCCCACAACAACTATCTACAACCTCTATAGTACCACGAAACACGAACACGCAAGTAACAATTGTATGGAGGCAGTTCACGCTAACTCACCCGTGGTGAGGAGGTTAATGGCTCTGGCATGGTCTCTGACGTCGGACGCGACGCTATCCCCGCTCAGCTGCAGGGCCGCGTCCAGTCGCGTCGCCAGCTGCTTCTCTATGCGGACGCCGCGGCTGCTAGCTGCTTCCGCTACGCTCTCATCGGCCTGGCAAGGAATAGATGTAAATAGAGTTCATGGCTCATGAAGTCATGACATGACAGTCATTACACTTCAGTGCCATTAGGTGGCACAAATACGACTGAAACAAAACTATAAGAACTAATAATGATGAGCCTCACTTAAATTAATGTTTTATTTGGGTAATTTAAAACATTTTTTACGTATGATGCCGTAAAGATAGCTCAATGAAATTTGCAGGATTAAAGGAGTAAAGCGTATGATGTTCTTTTGCACTGAAAATTAGCGTTGCGGCTTGCCGCAATATCATGCTGAGTGCAGCCCTTTTGGTGCTATTTGGCATGGAATTGTGCACTTTTTATTTTTATTCTCTATTCTATGTTTAATCATGAAGTTGATACTTATTTATTTAGGCTAAAATGTTTTATCCGTGTCAAATTTCTGTCAATAAATGTCTTTCTTTCTTTCTTTTCTTTCTATATTTTTTAAGAAAAAATAGATTTCTTTCGTAGCCCGAGCCTACATGCATATGTTAAAAAAAGTACGCTTTTCTATTGCCTTACCGGCGCGTCTTCCCCGACCGGGGACAGCCTGGCGACCGCCACGGGCACCTCGACGTGCGGGGAGCGCCGCTCGGGCTCCGGCGAGGCGGCGGGCTCCTCGCGCGCCCCGCCTTGCATCAGCGCCATGGACGCTGCTGTCTTTATCACTAAAAAAAAAAAAAAACCAGTGACGGAGAGGATTTCTTGAGAAATTAATACAGTGCGCTATATAGTTTGCGCGTATAGAATGTCCTATCTATACTTAATATTATAAAGCTGAAGAGTTTGTTTGTTATTTTTGTTTGAACGCGCTAATATCAGGAATTACTGGTTCGAATGGTTTTTTTTTTGTGTTGGCTAGACCATTTATCGAGGAGGGTTTAGGCTATATAACATCACGCTGCGACTAATGGGAGTGAAGAAACATTGGGAAACGTGGAAAAAACGGACGGAGTCGGGGAAACAGCTATGTAGTTAGTTTATGCACTTGATACACTTATTCATCTATTTCTTAACATAATTTGGTAAATAAAGTGTTGAAAATAAGGAAATTTAGTCGTCGTGAAATGTTTCCGATTGAGTCATGGTCATGATCATGATAAAGTAATGATTTTAATTCGCAATGTCGATTTAGCGTCGATAGCAACCAACGTGTGGCACCGTGTGGTGTCTGGTTTAGAATAACCTCTCCATTTCTTCCGTGAATGTCGTAAGAAACGACTAAGGAAATAAGTTTATAGGCTAGCAACCTGTCACTATTATACCTGTCAACTTGAACGAGGAGTTGTCATTGTTTAACCTATGTAGGTTTTCGTGTGCTCTGCCTACCCCTTTTGGGAATGCAGGCGTGATGTGTGTATGTGTAGCAGGCGAAAAATAATAGGGTTGCATCCAAATCACCTAGTTAAACACTTTTATGTAATGAAAAGTGATTATTTTTATACATTTTCTACATGGGTTCCATTTGGCCAACTATTATTGAAAATATAAAAGTGAATAACTGCACAATTGCATTATTTATAACATGTTAAACTGTTGACAAGGTACGTGTAAGTTATTTTAAAGGCGACGATAGTAATGTTCAATCATATGGTACAGATTGCGTTCGATTGGCACAGAAATTGTAGCTGTTACATTTATTGTATGCACTTTGTCCTTAACCTTGGCGTCTATGTAAAACGCATTCGTTAAAAAAAATACTGTGCAGCCTAACTATACTTCCAAGAACAAGTCATGAATCATCACAGAAACTATTATATTTATTTTCTTGTTTCGATTGGCGTTTCAAAACCGTTACAATCGGATCGTTTCTTTATGCCTGCCATTTCGCGACTTTACATCAGAATGAATGAATTTCTATGGCAAATTGTATTAATAAGAAAGCTCCCTACACCGTTATCCGGAGAAGATAATTACAAGGATGTGATTATTTACGCATAACCTGCCTTTGCTTATTAAATAAAATAAATGGCTAGAATTATTACTCTTTTTTTTACTTTGGAAATGCTAAACGCAGCCTTCACAAGGACTACGGTCGACTGCGAAAGATTAAGCTAGAATTTGGAAGTTATATTGGTCTTACAATATTAACACATACATACTCTCACGCCTGTATTCCCAAGAGGGGTAGGCAGAACACATAAATTCATAAATCCAGTGCCACGTTTAGCAATTTCAGGGCAACCAGATGGATAAACGTGACATTGCAGTGACAGGTTGCTAGCCCATCGCCCACAATACACTAACCCTTTCCCAAAGTCGACTCTTAGTTTCTTAGTCTTTAGTCGAAGAATTATTGCAATGTCAAAATACCATCTACCTGTGGTACCGAAATTTGACTATGGTTCGATTTTCCAATGTAATTCTTTCACCATACAAACGGTCTTACTGTTAGTCACTCGTCAGGGTATAATGCAGAATTAAATACTAATTGTAGCAGCCCGATAAATTTGTTTGTCACGGTTATTTTGCAAAGGCGGGCATAATATGAAATTATTTCACGCCTGATCAGTGGGCAAACTGAGTGTGAACATGGACCCACGTGGACGTATTATATTTATTATTAGCGTAGCGCTCCTTAACTTAGCCTTGGCCAAGGAATATATCTATGAATTCCGTAAGTGATTTGATATATAAATAATGTTATGATTTTAATATGGGTTAAATAAATTTAACGGGTGTGTAAACAAATAAGGGAAATGTGTTAGGGCAAGTCGGTCGAGGGCGCCCTCGAAGAACGTGATATCGACCAGATCGGCGGTGTTCTAAAGAGAGGCCAAAGTAGGAGTACCACAAAACCATCGAGCGTGTATGACGAAAGTGACGAATGTGAATGAAGCGAGAGAAGTATGTCAAAATAGGAGCGAATAGCTCTCTGTTGTCTCTGCCTACCCCGCAGGGAATGACGTTTATGTAAATAAATTTCGAGGTGTGAAGGGGTCAGAGTTGGAAATGGTTTATGATGATAGTTGCGTCGCCATTTCCTTTTTCTTCGAACTTGGTAGGACACGTTCTCGCGCGTTTAGATTAATTTACTTCTCAAGGAAGTCCGAACTTTTTAGAAACTTGTGTTGTACTTACTGTAAAATTATTTAGAATAGTCAGTCACACGTTTGATCAGAAGTGTTCTAGTCGTTCAACGTGGTTCATTGGATAGCCAGGGAAAAACTGAGATAATCTTGGCAAATATAATAAAAGTAGATTTGAGGTCTTTGGGTGGCCAACTCTCTGCTACAAGTTAAGATAAAGTCTTGGTTTTTGCAAACTCCCCTACGTTTTATTTGGTTCTAATTCTTGATGACTTTAACCATCTTAAACTTATGCTTAAACTCTTGTTGATGAGACTATCCTCCAATCTTCTGTCCAATGAGCCTGCTCCATTTACTGATCCAATATGACGTAGGTATTTTGTTTTATCTGATTAATGAAGTTGTTGGGTCTACAAAAGTTGATCTCCTCCTCACTTACGTTCGGTCTATCCTTCCAAAATAACAGAACGGAGACTAATTCTCTTACTTACTGGTTACTTTGCAGATTCTAATGCTGGCGATGAATTTTACAGAAAAAGAGAGAATATACTCTCTACGGAAACAGTTTTTCTTATTCCGGTAAGTTTGTACATAACATTATCAAATAGCTTTGTTTTTAAACTGTTGTATAGATTATTTGTTTTTACTTCATTAAAAGTTCAGACCCTACTTTGACGCTTTAGTTTAGGTATTAAATCAATCGACGAAATCAATACAATAATCACTGTGAATGTGACAAGTAATTCTTATGTTTTAGGCTCCAAATGGAATCGACGCGAAAACAATAAAAGTGACAGTAACGAGTGATGACGAGCCTGTGGTAAATGCTACCTTCGGCTATCCATTCATCAAAACTACAATTTCATTCGATCGCGAGCAACCGCCGGGCAGTTTTTTCGAAGTTTCCGCTAAAGGTGTAGTCAAAATAGGATTAAAGGAACCAATACCAGATGTAGCAGCTTTATTATACAGCCATAGAACAGCTGTGAGTGATGCACCTTTCACTACAAATAATCCTGCACCTGTATTGGACGGCACGACGTTGCCAACAGTAAATGAAAGTGCAGCTTTAAATGCTACAGAAGAAACACAACCCGCTTTAGATGACGCAGGCGCAATCACGACAGATCACACGGATAATGGCGCAGTTACTGCAGTAATTGAAACAGAGACGACAGTCGCGGCAGAGAATTCGGTAGACAATGTGACCGCAGCGAATCAATCGGAGAGCGTTGTTGCTGGAACGAATGATACTGTGGCACAAGAGGTTATCCCGCTAGGTACTGTTACAACGTTAGATAATGTGACACCAGCTATAGGGAATCATTCGGTCAGCGCTGTTTCAGACGTGGCAAATATAAGTGAAGCGCCGGATGCAGGAACAGAGTTTAACAGCACAGTTGATGCTGATACTAGGCGTTCATTGGCATCTGATGAGAATGGTGGAATACCTGTTGCAGTGATGGAATCGAACAATGTCACACCGACTGCTGAAAATAACAGAAGTTCAGGCGAAATTAATGTTTTAGAAGCCAACCCTGAAAACGTAGTATCGAACAATGGATCCGAAACTACAGCAGCCGTTGCTACGACCGTTAATGTTAATACGGAATCAGTAATAGCAGAAGTATCCGAATCTACTAGTCAAGCGCCGCTCGAAAATTCTGCTCCAACTAATTCGAGTTCAGATACTGAAGTACCTACATCCATAGCGGGATCTGATAACGGCACTCAACTTACTTTAAATGAAATAGAAAATATAACTACTGATTCAAATGCTGGATCGACTGAAACACCTAAATTAGTGGTAGAACTATCAGAGACAGCGGCCCCAGAGCCAGAGCTAAATTCAGTAGCAGAATCAGAATTAGTGAAAAGAACGACGTCAGAAAACGTACCTGCGTTAGAAGCAGAACCATCAGAGGCAGCGGTAGAACCTCATACAGACGCGGCAGAAACAGAATTAGAGGCAACAACTACTCCAGAAAATGCACCTGCGGTAAATAATCACGCATCTAATGAAGAGGCAACGGTGTTAGAGTCAACAGTTACACTAGAAAACATTCCTGTATTAAAAGCAGAGTCAACAGATGCACTAACACCAGACGCAGAAGCTCCCATAACTCATACAGAGGCGGAAAATGTATTAGAGACAACAGCTGCATCAGAAGATTCTAGCCCGTCTCTTACTGCATCTAAGGAAGAAGCAACGGCATTAGAGTCATCAGTTACACCAGAAAACGTTCCAGTATTAGAAGCAGAGTCAGAGGCAGTAGCACCAGACGCAGAGGCTGCCATAACTCATACAGAGGCAGAAAATGTATTAGAGACGACAGCTGCATCAGAAGATTCTAGCCCGTCTCTTACTGCATCTAAGGAAGAAGCAACGGCATTAGAGTCAGAAGCTGTCATTCCTCAGACACAGGCAGTAGTAGAATCAGAATTAGTGTCAACAGTTACATCAGAAAACGTTCCTGTATTAGAAGCAGAGTCAAAGGCAGCGACACCAGACGTAGAAGCTCCCATAACTCATACAGAGGAAGAAAATGTATTAGAGACAACAGCTGCATCAGAAGATTCAAGCCCATCTCTTACTGCATCTAAGGAAGAAGCAACGGCATTAGAGTCAGAAGTCGTAATTCCTCAAGAGCAGGCAGTAGTAGAATCAGAATTAGAGTCTGTTGTTACACCAGAAAACGTTCCTGTATTAGAAGCAAAGTCAGAGGCAGTAACACCAGTCGCAGAAGATGCTAAACCCCATACAGACTCAGAAAATGAATTCGAAACAACAGCTGCATCAGACAATTCTAGCCCGTCTCTTACTGATCCTGTCATTCTGGAGATGTCGACCAAACCTGTAACACACGATTCAGGCTTAGTACAGGGTGCTGTGTCTGGACTAGTCGACTTCGGACGAGACGTTGTTAATAATGTTGTGACTATGCCAGTGGCCAGGGCTTTTGACTTCGTTGGCAATGTTCTAGGTACAGAAGAGGATGAGTCGTCTGACGTCAACAAACCGATGAAACGATCGGAAGAGTCGATCCCGGATGAGGAATTTAAACTAACGTTGTCTTTGAAGTAAGGTTAGAGGCAAGTCGAAGAGTCTTAGGCGTCACTAACAAAAAATAAACTTAAATGGCTGTATTTACATAGTTATTTTTGATATAAGTACGGAAAATGAGATGCTAAATGAGTCAAAATGCCTACTACGAGCGAGCTTGCAAGCTAGTCAGTAGACACGCAACGTGTAAGCATATTTTTCCGCATGCCTATCAAACGATTTTTTTTAATACTTTTGCGAAAAAAATAGAGTTAAAAAATAACCCAATTTACTAATAAATTCATACCTCTACTACTCTCCCGCCCAACTCACGCAAATATTTGACAGTTGTATTATTTTTAACGGTCGGTGGTAAGGGCAAAGGGCGTACCATACCATGCAACCAAAAACAGTGATAAAACTTGGTGAACCCAGTAACATAATAAAGAAATTTTAATGTCTCAAATTGGTTAAACAAATAGTTTTATTCATAATTTTAAATTTACTTAATAAGTGACAAACTATAGTAAATGAAGTGGCTAAATAGGTAGGTATTAGGTCAATTTTACACCCGACATCACACGGAACCCAAAAATATATGCTAAAAGTGGCCAGGAAACGAGATATAAGAATTGTTTTGTCTATGCAGCGTTTATTGTGCTCTGTCTATCCTATTTGGGAATACAGCCAATACAAGCGTGATGCATGTATGTATTTATACCGCCTTCAAATCAAACCCATGACGTAAGAGGCGACTAAGGAAATAGGTTTAAGTATACCTTAGGCGACAGGCTAGCAACCTGTCAATATTATACATCTTCAATCTGTTCTTAAACCTTAGATTATACTAGACAAGCACCCCGTCCCGGCTTAGGCTTCGCACGGGGTAGACAATTATTTATTTTTGAAAATTTGGATTTTTTTACACCCTTGGTTACATTATTGACGATTACCAAGGATCTCTAATTTTTGTCAAAATGAAACGTAGCCTATGTCAATTCGGAAGAATGTAGCATTCTAATAGTGTTTTTGTTTAACCTTTTGAACGCCAAGGCGCGAAGTGAAACGCTGTGCTCCTGACGCCAAGGCAAAAATCGTTTCAAATACGAACGAACAATAGTGATGTCACAGCCCCATATCGATACTACCGATATTACAATTGATTTCAGCCCTTGAACCCCTTCTATTTTACCTCATACATTACAACACGTTTTACCATATAACTTTCATGAACTTGCATGTAATTACTGTCATTGAAAACTTTTAAAAATCAAAACTCTGCTGTAACTTTCATTATTATTTTGCAATAGAACCACTTCACTACTTTGCTGATGACGTCACGCTTCGACGTGAGTCGCAGTCATTGGCGCTGGGGGCAGTGGAAATTTGAATAGTACTAGTGTTGGGAACGTAATCAAAACAAAAATTGTTCTTTTCGATGTTTCGGGAACTGGGAACTAGGTATATAAATTGGAATGAAAATACATTTGGTTTTTGGTGTAAATGTAATGTATATTTTGTACAAAATAGACAAACAAATAATCTCAGATAATTATGTTTAAATTAGGTACCTACTTAAAAAATAAGTTCTGTCTGATCACAGTACCCCACTACTTTCGTTCAGTTGTAAAACACAGACCCGAGAAGATAATGCATAAGGATTAATATTATTATCTTTTAGTTTTTTTATTCCTTGGCGTGGATATGTTTACTGAAAACAAAGATAATAAAGTCGCTCGAGTGAGGGCTTTATGGTATGCACCTGCACATAAAGCAATAAATCTTACATTTATTGCACGTAGCACTTTCTTTGTTTGTCGGCGTGCAGTATTCAATGCCCCCCTCACATTCTCTGTCCCTTACAAACACGGCGCGCGACTTATTTAAAGTTTATGATGCCCTTGTCTTGCGAGATTCGAAGTATTTTAGTGTGTACAAAATCACGTGCTATCGCAAAAAAAAGAGTACGAAAATATTCTAGACAGATTAATTAATTATTATTTAATTGTTTGTATAGGGAAAAAAACTGACCCATTTAAAAGTGTCGTAAAACAAAAAAAAACGTTTATTTAAATAATAAGAATATCCACTTGCTAGGCGTTCGCGATTTATTGTATTTAGACACCTGCAGTAGCAGACGGCAACTTAAAATATAAAGATAAACTCCCAACGTATTTTTTCTTTACCTAAATATGTACTACTATTTCTTTGTTTAAATAATATACATAGAAATATCAAAAACAAATTGAAAGACTATCAAGTGCGAACGGTCTTAGCACTTTCTTTATTCAATCAACTTTCATGGATAAGACGGCGGACCCTGTATTCACATTGGCGGACCCCCACGGGTCCGCGGACCACAGGTTAAGAAACACTGCGTTATTTAATAGAATATGCATATTAAAAATTTACTTACCTCAAAATCTTCTTCTTCAACTTCTTCGAACACAACGTCTTCTATTTCATCGTCAGTATCGACACCTTCCAAAATTCGACTACTATCGACACTCATTTTTGCGCCTGTGTCGTCAACTCGTAACGTGCTCTCACTTCAATTCAAGGGCGCACGGAGCAGTGACAAGCTTTCGCACATAAGGGTCGTAAAAAACATTTTGTCGATTATTATTACCAAGAACAAACGAACAGTCACGTGCCGTTCTAGCGCTCAAATGTATTCATTGGGGTTTGGGTTGTATTGCGAATAGATCCGTCAGACGTTTAAATTTGACTTTAGTAAAAGGGAAATACAACAGAAATTATAATTTTATAACACGATCCGCCTTAGTAAATTTTTTTTTCGCAAAATTTCCAAATTATCTCACCGTTTAAACCGTCTGTGAACTACGGCAAACATTACAAAACCAAAATCAACTAAATCGGCCCAGCCATTCTCGAGTTTTAGCGAGACTAACGAACAGCAATTCCTTTATATAGACGGATGTTATATTTTAGTATTCCTTAAATCTTTTTCGCTGTAAAACATGGGGGACCGCGGAACCCCAAACATATGCCCACGGACCCCCAAGGGCCCGCGGACCACAGGTTAGGGATCTCTCATATCGATAACTAAAAGAAGACATTGCTGTGCGTCCCATCACTAGGCGACGTTACACGGCGTCTTTGGCGCTGCAGGCAGTGTAATCTAGCCAATTGAAGTTTGCTCTTAGAAAATGCTTGTTTTTTTTCGAATGGTGCTGTATTATTTTATTTAAATTAGGTATAAAATAACTTACACTACCTATAAATAAAGTAAACCAAGAAAAAATGTTGAAGCGTTTTATATTTCATAGTTCTCTCGCAATAACTTCGGCCCGCCATACAACGTCGTGGCGTTACGGGCACTGATTTGCGATGACGTGAATTGGCGTCTTTGGCGGTCAAAAGGTTAATCGGCCCAGTACTTTTTGAGCCTATTCACTACAAACATACAAAAATACAAACAAACAAATCTTTCCTCTTTTTAATATTAGTATAGAAGTGGCCGCGAGGCGTGAAATAGTATTTTTTTTGTCTCTCTCATGTTTCGTGTGCTCTGCCTAACCCATTTGGGAACACAGGCGTGATTGTATAGTGTTAGGTTTGACCAAAGACTGACAGTACAGTGACGAACAGGGATTGTTGAGCCACTTGCCACTGTTCGCAATTTAGACGTGTAATCAATGACCGATCTGACCGACTAGATGTTAGCTATTGGATTAGTATTACACGATTGGTCGTGTAATACTACAAATATAGGTAAGTGGCGCGACAATCCCGGTTCGCGATGGTACGTACCAATGTCTCCATTCTCGTCGTACAGCGGTGCAAGCTTGGGCTGCACTTCTTCGAGGAACGCAGTGAGGAGAGGCGAGCGGTCGCAATCCTCTCCAGTCAGCACCAGCTCCGTGTCGAACAGTGTCATCAGCATGCTGTAAAGAATAAGACTAATAAAGGCTCAGACTCTACAAAATATGTACTTAATTCTAATTAGTCCGTTAGTTAAATTATGGAAAAACATGAGACACGCGGTTTTTGGTTTGTAAGATCACGTCGATAAAGGTGTCATCCAACTTCCGGAGTGGGGGTTTGTGACGTCACGTCTAGGTAAAAATTGTACGGTGTAGTGACGTCTATCGAAACTCTTAAGCGTTGTATTATCAATGTTTGTGAAATAGTATTCTATCTGACGGACTAAATAGTTTTTCTTAGCCTTCTACTCAATAATGATGCACAGAATGTGGGTCTGGCCCGTGGTCGCCAATTGGCTTGCGGCGTGAATATCAGATTTTGAACTACATTTTTATCATCTATCTACACGGTGACTTTTAATCCGTGATCAGGTACCATTTTTTCTAACTCGGTAATTGATGGCGATCACGCTGAAGTCGTAATTACATGGAACGAACTTGTTTTTTTTTCCAACTTATTTTACTTTTGAGATATTTTTTATCCTAAAATCCTTGTCACTCTACTAATTGGTATCTAAGAGCTTATAACCTCTTTACAAATTTACTGGCAATTGATAATTTATGAGTAATAACTTGTCACTGTCATTGTCATATTGCATAAACAAAGACGTATAAAGTTGCGACCACACCAATGATTAAAAAGCGATGGCGGTACGGATTCGCAGTCACCTCTCTGTTTTTGACACATGCTCGCCGTTTTTTATGCATAAGTGTGGTCGAAACTTAAAGATCCGTCAAATTTCCCGCCTTAGCGACGCGATGGGACATGACGTCGTTATGTTCATGTAGGATGACCATGTGTATTCAGTGGTAATTCTTGTCAGTTAAGTTTTAACTTTTAATTAATTAAACAAAGAAGGAATTGCGTGAGACCTCGTATAATAAGTTCAATTTAGGCTATATGTTAATATTTTCGGGTTCCTGATCACGGATTAAAAATCACCATGTATAGTGAAGTGAAACGGATATATTCGCGTCTTTATATCGAGCTAAGCTCGACAAGTCTCGGGCCGATTCGTAGCCCATCGTGAGCAGCACGTCACGGCTGCGAATTTCAACCAGTTCAATGGCTTGTTGGTGCCGATGATGGGTCACGAATTGGCCCGAAACAAGTCGATCCAATTTCGATATAAAGACGCGAGGGTATCCGTTTTCTTCACTACCTATAACTTTAGTAAAAAAATCAAAACTTAAACAAGTACAAGATTTTTGGAATATAACTGTAATGTAAAAAAATAACTCACCTGCCGACAGTTTCTCTGACATTCTGGTAAGGATGTTGGATGAAATTGGCCGCCTTTAAACGCTGTAGCAGTTCCATTGCCAAAGGCGCTGTCTGCCATCTAAGGGAGCCAAACGCCCCCTGTTGAAAAAAAAAAAACAATATTTAGGTATTTATCCTTTTAGTGTTTTCTCGTTGAAATCCATACTAATATTATAAGTGTGAAAGTATGTTTGTTTGTTTGTTCGTCTTTCACGGCTAAACAGAGCGACGAATTGACGTGATTTTTTTAGGTAGAGACAGTTTAGGGCATGAGGAGTGACATAGGCTACTTTGTGTCTCTTCATAGCCCCCCACTTCCCTTAAATGAGAGGTGGAAGTTTGTATGGAGCATTCCGCAATTTTCAACGTAAAAAGCTATAAATTGACATGCGGGCTATTAGTGACTAACAAAAAAATTATTTTAAATATAGTTCCGAGATCTCTTCTGTGTTACCCCGAATTTAAAGCGAGCGGAGCCGCGGGCAAAAGCTAGTGTTGTATTATTTAGTACCTGGAGCGCGTAGAGTCTGGCGCACACCACGAAGGCAGTAGCCTGGTCGGGGTCGGGGCCTCACGACCCCCGCGCGGCGGGCGCGCACAAGTCTAGTAGACGGGCTAGCACGCAACGGCCGCGCCAGGGGTCGAGCTTTACAACCCCCATTATGTATGTATGTATGTATGTAGTATGTATGTATGTACAGTCACGAGGTTTAATTTGGGACACACCTTAGGTTGAATATCGTGTAGCAAACTTTCGCTATTTAGCGGCTCCTAGATGAAGGGCTACGTATTAGTCCGAAACATGTCGAGCTAAACTCGATTTATAACGTGAGTTATCCGTATTTTATAAGATGAGTGAGTCTCACGGTAGTTTAATGTTAAATTTCGCTATTTAGAGCTAATATTTTATAAGTTAGTCAATGTCATCAATGTCATAACTCTCTTCGCCAATGACGCGGACGTTGCTATGGTTAGGTTATAACAAAGCTCGGTTAGCCAATGGCCGATCCAGCGAGTTGTTATGGTTACATTATAAAACAGTTTGTGATTACCCAATGACTGACCGCGGTTTTACCGGAAACTGATGTTGCTATTGTTATTTTATAACAGCGAGACTTACTTACGGATCTTGTTATTTTCCGGTGACTTATCTATTCTTTAGTGACCTGTGGGGAGTAGCACAGTACCTGTAGCGCGTAGAGCCTAGCGCAGACCACGAAGGCAGTGGCTTGGTCGGGGTCGGGGTCGGGGCCGCGCGACCCCCTCGCGGCGGGCGCGCACAGGTCCAGCAGCCGGGCTAGCACGCGGC
The DNA here is from genome assembly GCA_005406045.1 of Adoxophyes honmai. NCBI lineage: Eukaryota > Metazoa > Arthropoda > Insecta > Lepidoptera > Tortricidae > Adoxophyes > Adoxophyes honmai. The sequence goes on from BHDV01030387.1 coordinate 590,460, forward strand.
GGCCGCGCCAGGGGTCGAGCTTCACGACCCCCGTGGCCACGCACGTGCCCCAGTCTTCCATCGTCTCGGGGGTCACTGCGGTTAGACCTGGGAACAAAAGTTGAGCGTATAGCGGCAATTGCATAATTGGGTTGCACAATTTTTACCTAGGCGTGACGTCACGACCCTCCACTCCAGAATTAATGATCTGTACACTTGTTGATATTTATTTATTTGCTAAACCAAAAAACACGTGTCTCATAATTTTCCATGATCTAACTAACAGACTAATTACAATAGGCTAGATGACTATACTACAAAACCTAATTAGATTCCAATACATGTCAAAAAAAACTGCCAAAGATGGCTGAATGTCACAGTGCCACGTGTCATC
>BHDV01030387.1:592545-610762 GCA_005406045.1 Adoxophyes honmai
TTTTTAGACTGTGTATTTCAATAAAAAGACATGTCAAGATTGTTTACCATCTTTTAAGTACCTATCGGTCTAAAGTATAGCTATAGCCGACTTGGTTCCGGGCAGATGACTTGATTTCAGGCTTGGTTGTGAATGTGTTAAAAAATCATCATCATCGAGTACTCGTACTCACCTGCCGCTATAACGTCAAGCGCGCTGTCATAAGTAGCAAGTGCACTATTCCGGCGCCAATAACGCGGGGCCCGGAGCGCCGCCGCCGCGATCTCCGCCGCGAACCGTTGCATTGCTTCTTGCGAGTCTGAAGCGCAGCGAAGGGCGTGAGCGACGAACTTCGACGTTATCTCGGGCCCGAATTGCGAGAATAACAGCTGGGGAAGAGAGATACAAAGCTCGAACCTTTCTTTTAGAATAGCAGCGCTATTGTCTAATTTAATTTAACAGTTGGAATCAATAATCGAGCAATAATCGCTTCGACATTCATACATTAAAAAAAAAAACGGACACTAAAAACTGTCAAATTAAATACGATTTAGATTTTTGGTGCGTTAGACAACAGAACTTCAGATTAATGTTTTAATGGCTGGTTAGATTCCTGGACAAAAGTAAGAAGGGGTTATTGGCCTCGGCATCAAATCTGGCAATTTTTTTTGTAGTGGGGGTAAGTTCACGCATCGTTTTATGGGTCAATATCAAATTTCGTCCCGCAATTTCTAATTTCTTTGGCGCAATTTTTTTCTTCAATATACGCAATAAATGAAATGACATACCTTGTAAACGACTGAATTTCTTATGTAACTATGTTATTGTGCTGAAATTCAATCGTTTACAAGGTATGTCATTTCATTTATTGCTTATATTGAAGAAAAAAATTGCGCCAAAGAAATTAGAAATTGCGGGACGAAATCTGATATTGACCCTTATAATGTTCACAAAATGGCTGACCATGTACTATTATTACTGTAGACCATGTTCGCCTTTGTACTTATGTTCTGTTTTGTCTGTTATTTTGTCATGATTATTTGTACAATAAAGAGTTACATACATACATACATACATACATTACTACGAGTATAGTAACTCACCCTAAATAAAGAGAAGCGTATTCCGCTGAACTTGTCTTTCCCCTTCTTATCCTCCACGGTTAGGAAAGAGACCAGCTTTTCTACGTTGGCATCGTCGGTGAAGAACTCGAGAATATTCCTCTCTCCCTCCTCCATATTCTCGGGCGCTACATCGCTGGAGAATACTTGCTCTGTCGATGGTGCTGCTATCTGTTGGAAAAAAATAATCATTTTCTTCTAAAAAAACCTATTTATCTACATCACACCAGCACGTGTGAACGTCTGGACCGATTTCGCTAATAGGGAACATGCATATTTTTTTTTAATTTTAATTCAATATGTATTTGAATTCGTAAAAATTTCAAGGTTCGAAAAGTCAATTAAATTGCATAAAACAATATATTTAAAAAATATAACCCAACAAGGCTCTGAAAACGGTCATGACATGACGTAAGAATACTAGCACACTGTTGTAGACTCATTATCAAGCGAATGGGTTGATGTGTGGTAAAAAAAAAAGAAATTTTAATTAAGCAACCTGAATTATGATTTATGCTAATTAAGTTTTCATAAAAAAGTTATAACTAAAACTATGGAAGTCGAATTCTAACGTAGTTACTAACCTCCAATTTGTCAGGCCAAGCGTAAAAGCCGTAGTTCGGCTTCCTCAGCCAGGGCCTGTCCCACTCCTCGTCAGTTTGCGGGCCGTCGTCGTTCGCCCACATCGCCCATTCCAAGTCTTTTCTATACCCTGACGAACAATAAAAAAAATGCATTGGTTACTTTGCCGATGCAATGCCTTCATGTGACGAGAATAAAATATAAAAAGAAAACTGTAACTTGACATGGCGCAAGTAGAGATACGTGCGAGATAGACTATACATACATCACGCTTGTATTCCCAATTGGTGTAGGCAGAGCACACGAAACGCTACACAGACAAAACCAAGACTATTTCACGTTTCCGCCACTTCTATAGGTCGGCGCGGAGCACAGCGAAATTCCAGCGTTGACCCGCTGCTATCTACCACGCGTGAAATAATATTGCCCTCACTTGAACACGTACGTCGCACTGTGGCCGTTAGCATATATTTTAAGTTTCGAGACTTTCGAGTTGGCCGGTATAAGTGACAGGTTGCTAGCGTATCGCCTAAAGTATACCTTAACCTGTTCCTTAGCCTCCTACGACCTCCACGGTAGAAATAGAGGTGTTATTCTAAACATACACCACACGGCACTGAGACCACAAATGATTATATATTTATTTATTTTAATATGTTAATGGTTAGTATTATCTTTTTTTCTCCACTTTCTTCATGTGTCTACTCTAATTTCACATGTTTTGTCAACTGACATGTTCGTCTTTGTACTTGTGTATTCTGTGCTTGTTATATCGTCATTTTTTTACAATAAAGAGTTACATACTACAGTAAAATCAGTCTCAAACCTGGCACAAACTTCTCCGGCTTCTGCACCCCTGCTACCTCATAGGGATCTACAGTTATCTTCTTCAGTTCCCGCTTCCTCTGTTGCAACACGAAGTGCGTGAACCTCTGTGCGGAGCGGCGGACGAATATATCGTCGTGTAACAACGAACGGAGGGCCAGGCGGACAGCTCGAGGGGAGTAGGCCGTCTGGACGGACGGACAGGAGGTGAGCATCTGCATTGTTAGCTCGAGGCGGCGCCATTGGCTAGAGAGTAAGATTTAGAGAGTGAGATTGAGTAGGAGTATTGGTAATTAGTAGAGTCGTAAATGTAGGCCGGTCGTGTAGTAGTGAAATTCGAGTGCGGCAATTTTGGCCACAGTGCGACGAACGTGCTCGAGTACGCGTGAGGGGAGTATTACTGCACGCGTGCGACAGAGATAGGAGAGGGTCAACACTCGAATTTCGCTGTGCTCCGCGACCGGCTTTTAGCTGAGTTGGCTAATATATTTGCTTTCTTTAGTAGCAAAAATATTCTTACATACATACATACCTGCATACAATTTCCCCAATGTTCCCAAATGAAGTAGGCACAGCGCACGAAACGCGACGGACAAAATCATAATTATGACTATCTCACGCTTCGCAGCCACTTCTAGCATAATTTAGGTTTGAAAACAGATGGAAGAGGTAGCATAATAGTGACGATTTGCTATCCTGTCGCCTAAAAATACTTTAACCTATTTAGTTAGTCATCTCTTACAACATCCAGAAACGAAATTGAAAAGTGTTACTAAATCCAACACCACACGGCATGTAAAATATGATAATAATCATAATCCTTCTAAAATAAACCAACTCACATATTAGGCGTCTCTGCGATATCGATCAATTCGTCCAGCAGCTCTAAATAAACCCTCTCGGTCCTGTCCGAATGATCTTTCTCCCGCTGTTCAGAGCCGTTCAGTTGCTCCGCGAACTTGGCTTCAGACAAGATGGCGTCTGACAGGAATAGTTTCGCCGCGTCAATGGCGGCCTGGGACATGACTAGACGTGTGTTGACGGTCGGGAAGAGGCGGTGGAGCGTGTCGTTGAATGCTTGTTCTAACCTGAAATTAAGGAAATATAAGAATACTATCAGTAGGCTTAACACGGCAATACGCTCTGGTCACCCCGCGCGCGGGATTATCTTCCTGTCATTTTCTTACGTCTCTAGTTAGACGGTGACAGGTATAGTCTATCTTGCGCATATTTCTACTCCCACCTTGCTGTGCTAAGCCGGCTGGCAAGTTATGTATGGCGTGCCAATGGACAATATTACAATATTTTTTAGGTTTTACGTTAGGAAGTATAATAGTGACAGGCTGCTAGCCTGACGCCTACAACACATCTTAACCTATTTCCCTTAATCGCCTCTTAAATAGAACCCGACCCCACACCGTTCAAGAAAAAAAAATAGGATCAAACTTACTTCAATATGCTAGGTTTCTCGCTCAACGGCGCCTTGACAATGGCAGGCCAGAGGGTCTTCACCACTTCCCAGTCTTGCTTGGCAGCTAGGGGCCCCGTCCGAGATCCCAGGACTATATTCAGGGCCCCCTTGTGCCGAGCGTGCCATTCATCGCCTTCACCCCCTTCTAGCATAAGCTTGGCTAGCTTGGGGACCAACTCTCGGTATGAGTAGGGATAGTGGCCCAGCATCCACGAGAGACGTACTTGGGCCAGTATGCGGACCTAAAATAGGAGCGTATAATGAAATGTTGCGGCTTGTCACAGTTGTCACACTCGCTACTGTGTAACATTGTAAACATTGCTAGTATTGTTGGTAACTAGTATTTGGCTACGTCGCAAGTTTCACTTGACCATGTCGTCCCACACCGGAGGGACGGAGAAAACGTTAAACATTTAGTGAACTACGTCATTTGTAATTAAATAAGAAATGACACACAGTCTGATCCACTGGTTGACAGGTCAACCCTGTCGCTTAAAACAAGCCCTAACCTTCATTAGCCGCTTCTTACAACATCTCCAGAAGCAATGGAGCGGTGTAATTCTGAAAACGAAACCAGACGGAGGTATATTCTCCCAGAGAGAAGATTTACATACCGAGGTATAAGTGTTGACAGATAGCTCAAAAAGCGCATTGAGGGCTTTGAGGGCCGAAGGAGTGATCCCAGCGTCGCAGATCAGATCCATCCTCTCTTCGTCTTGCAACCGCGCTCCGTCCGCTATGAGCGTCCTGATACAAACAGATAGAGTTAGTGAGTGATCAGTGACACCTCCAAACAAACGGAATATTGAAAGGTTTGATGAAATGGTTTAGAGATGTCGCGTAGTGGACAAATCTGCACGCAACGTTACGAAGTCAAAACCATGGCTTACAAGATTTATAGCAACTTTTAACATAATTATAGTTCAAATATTATTTTTTATACATATATTATATGGTTAATATGTACAATTTTGTGACAGGATGCAAGGCTGTCACCTACTTGCAGCATACCTAATTACCTAAATACCTATTTATTCTTATTCGTTTCTTACCACATCCACGGAACAGGAACATGACGTACTTTTAATACAAAAAAATACCATACGACTCACTCATAGTTAGTCATAGACATAAATATCACTATGAGTGAGTCTCACAGTAGTTTTATGTTTAAAAGAAAACTTCTTCTTTAAATGGAGTTTAGAATGAAAATCTTTAAATGAAGTTTATCTTGACATTTTCCAATTAACTACAGTAAAACAGGTAGCCAATCTTGCGGTCGTTTTGAGTGTCTCGCTAGGGTACACCAAAGACAACGTGTAGCAGATTTCCGTGTTCCAAGTGTACCTGAGTTTGGCGGCGCCCGCGGCGTCCCCGGCGACTCCGCCGCGGCCGTCGAGCGCGCGCTCCAACGCGCTGTAAGACCGCAGCCGCGCCTCCATGCCGGTCCCGGCGCGGAGCCCTCGCATCATCACGACTCGCTCCCACACCTGGCAACAGGCCATGTTACCGTTGACCAGCCATACTCTAAGTCAGGGGTTACCAATTAGTTTCGCTCGGGGTCCTTTTCAAGAAATGAAATGACATTCGCGGTCCGCACATTTAATAAAAAAAAATAACAAAGGTAATTACGGAAATTACAAAGGTAGTGTAATTTACATACATACATACAAACTCGCCTATTATCCCAAATGGGGTAGGCAGAGCACACGAAACGTGAAATAGACATAACCATGATTATTACTATTTCACGCTTCACTGCCACTTCTAGCATCATTTTGGTTTTGAAAACAGATGTAAGAGGTAATATAATAGTGACAGGTTGCTAGCCTGTCGCCTAAAGAATACCTAAACCCATTTCCTTAGTCGCTTCTTACGACATCCACGGAAGAAATGGAGAGGTGCTATTCTAGGCCCGACACAACACGGGTAATTTACATACTTAATATTAACCCTTAATTTGGCAGTGTTCGGTGCGCCGGACATATCACGAGACTATCTTTTTCTATTTTTTTTACAATTATTTTTTGTAGGATGTCAACGGGGCAAAGAGGCTTGAACGCAAGTTTTGTTCTTAATGCTGCCAAATTAAGGGTTAATGAGAAAAATGACATTTTTTATTGTTAATTATCTGTCTGAAGTTTGAGTTGAGTTGAGTTGGAGTGGAATTGGTGCAAACTATTGACTTAAAATCCTGAAGATGAATGAAGATATATTTTTTCGGTCCGCATACAATGGGTCGGCGGTCCGTATGCGGACCGCGGTCCGCCATTTGGAGTGTTCCGCAAGAATTTAGAAAAATAAACAAAACACCAGTCTCCGGTCGAACGTTTTGACGCAACGTATACACTGACAAACTGGTGGGTAAACAATACACTTTTAAAAACTGTTGTTTTTCGTAGGGTTCCGTGAAGTATTTCGCTTTTCAAAAGGGTTTCCGTCACCAAAAAAGTTTGTGAACCGCTGCTGTATACAAATACTTTATTGACCAGCGTCTAGAAGGTCCACTCCAATGTTTAGTCCCTTTCTACCGTTACCTGCTTGCCGTAAACCTTTCACGATTTTTTTTAAATCAATCAATGTTGCTCATTGTACAGACCACGCAAAATCTGCAAAACTTCCTCACTTTAGAGCAAACCTATAATTTCCATGCTACGCGTGTCGGCTGTCTTGTCATCAAATATGTCGCAAGCATGACGCACACGCTGCGTCCGTCCAGCATCATCATAAAACGCACACCGTTGGGACGGCAGAACTAACCTGAATGAGCATTTCCAAGCCGCGCGTGTCGTCAGACTTGTCTGCGAGCATGCGCGCTTGCACTTGCAGCAAAAGTTCTGTGAGAGCGACGCGCAGGTTGCGTCCGTCCAGCGTCACGGTGTGACGCACGCCGTTCGTGAATGGCAGGCTGGTGGCCGGCACTTGGGATTCTATGCTGCAAACGCATGGAAGTTTCATGAATATGCCAATAGACGCTAATTACAAAAACAGTGTCTATCCATTGACGGCATAAAATCGATTGGATCATAACCTACCAAAAGAGCAATGAATTATGTGGATTCGCAATTGTTTTAAGGATTGGCTGAGATCTCTTAAGATAACTTCACCTTCTTACTTTTACACTCGACAACAAAGTCATCGACACGATTAAAGCACTAAAAATATGCATATACGCTCTTATCGGCTTAACATTAAGGGCTATTGTACATATTTTTGGCACTTTGAGCGATATAATATTTGTTGCTAACTACCTACAACTGCACCGTACGTATCATTTCTTTACATTTCTTTAGTTAAAATCAAAAGAAAACTAGGTAAATACTCACAGGATCACAGGATCTTCATCGGGCGGCGGTAAAAAGGTGCTACAGGATAACACCGCGTTTATAACATAGAAGCACCTATGCATCCGCTCTCTGCTCATTTCCCTCGTGCCGTCCAGCCACTGGTGCAGCCGACCCAGCTCCGGCTTCAGATACCTGTCTACCAGCATCTGAGCGCACGCTGCCTCTTCATCACTAGGTACATGCCATTTAAAGTCCACGTCCTTCAACAAACAACCCTTCCCCCAATCCCTGATGGGCAACCATTCTTTAGGAGCCGTCGCGTAATCCTTCGGAGAACTCCGCAGTTCCTTCAGCTCAACGAAACAAAGGGAACTGAAACTGTGGCTGAGGATCTCACACGCACGCACTAAAGAGTATTTGGCGTGTAGTTTCAACGCTCTGTCTAGAACGGGAAGAATCATCGGCATATACTTCAGGAGAACCACACCGTCGCATTCTACCACGTTCATCAACAACACCAATCGGTAAGACAAATCACGCGGTGGCACCTCCTCGCGTAAAGCCTCGTCAGTCGACAGCAACTCGTTAAGCTCATCGCAAAGCTTCGGCACGAACGCAGCCAAAGTCGCTTCCGAATCTATGCGAGCGAAAACCTTTAGTAACACACCGACCATGCTCCCAGACACGTTAGTTTCGTAAGTGGATTCAGTCGCGAACGCCTTGAACTTTCTTAGCGCCTCTTTGAATATCTTCGGAGAGCATTGCATAAGGACAGAAGTAGCCGCTGAGGACAAAGCTGTCTCCATAACTGCGTCGGTCTTGCTACGAACGCTGTCCAATTCCTTAGTGTCCAACCGGACATGCTCCATCACACTCGAGTCTATGATAGAGAAAAGTCTGTCCAGGAACACTAGAACGAAATCCTCTAACTGTGCTGTTGATTCGCAAGTCAAGAGCTCTTCTTCTGTCAGGTCCGGCCAATGTTCGTGCGCGGAGCTGCAGTCGATATATGGCACCATCCAACTGAATATGAGTATAAAATGTAGGGTTACTAATGTCTTTTTGAGGTCATTCGGGTCTAAACCGGGTAGTACGGCCATGAGGAGAGGAACCACGTGGGTTGGACCTTCTGGGTAGTTCAGATCAGCGCCCCGGAGTAAAGGTCTGGCGACGGCCGCGACCGCAGACATAGCGGCAGTCACTCTATGGGGTTCCGTCAGGGATGTTAAGGAGGTCCGCAGTTTCTCGAGTAGGGGTGGGATGACAATCGCGGGCCTGAGAGTGGCTAAGTTTTGTAGAGCAATGGAGATGTCGAGAGAACTGGAGCGGCCGTAGACCGCTTGGAGCGTGGGCTCCAGCGTGATGTTGACGAACTCGGTTATATCTTCGTCTCGGAGCCGGTACGCTTTCGGCGTTTTGTTCTCCCAGCTGTTTTTGTACCGCTTTTCGCGCTCACGACGCACCCTGTAAAGGCAAGTCGGGTTGCAATTCACAGTGATGATTTTTTAACAATTACTAAAAATATTACACATGAGTCTTTTGAACACATTTCTGCTTACAGTAAAGTAAATTGGATACAATCACGTAATTATATCGACAATAGCTCGATATGTTTCGGACCAAATCGTGACCCGTCATGAGGAGAAACGGGTCACGGCATCAGTGGTTAGACGCCTGCGCCAATCGGGCAATTGGCCGAAAACATATAGAGCTAATTTGGATATAAAGATGTGACTGTATCCGTTTTATTTCAGTACAAGGGACTCATAGATTCAAAGGCCGATGTGAAGTATTTATCATCAGGTACTCCAACCGCCAATTGGAACTAACCTATTCAAGAACTCCCTCGCCAGTTTCCTGAGCAAATCCCTGAGGCGATTCGACCACCGTCCAGCATTCGCGCTGTGCAAGTAGCTCTCAACAGCTCCGAGGAAGCTGCGGAGATGCTTCAGGACCAACCCATCGGGGTTTATGGTCCAGACGATCCACGACGCCACATCCTTCATGTCTGAAAGGGGACGGGATAAGTGTGATGCTAACAATGGGACAACATTCAAGGATAGAAGCAGGTCGCTTTGGGTTACAGAGGTCCATAGCGTTCGTACCCGTCTATAGGTGTAGTGCGAAATGTTTTTACATCGTAATTTATCGGAGATCATACTCGAATTTATGAGTTTCTTTTTATTTAGGATTTGACACAAAAAATGCTTGAAAAGGTCGTCATCGTCACGTCACAAAACGATCGTAAATCGGTAACAGAACCAAGTTTTGTGATGGTAATCTAACTAAAACCGGTTAAATGTTAATGACTTTTTTCTATAGTTGTACCTGTTTTTGCGATGATTTGAAATATACTTCCTTGTTTTATTATAGCGCAGAAGCCGTCGTATTTTTCGATGGAAAGACATTATGCACTACATTCATCTGTATACTGTTAATACAGTCGAGCTTATAAGTATGTACATATTTTGACCGACCCAGTCTTTTTTTTTGTTCTGTTGTAAGATCTGCGGTGTTCAACTGTGTGACATTTTCGAATAGGGTGAAAAACTTTACTATTATGCACAAAGGTTCTAGAATCCGCGCGCGCGTGTGTGTAGAAAGAGAACAACATATAAAAATATATACAGATAGGTTTCGAAACAACCAAATGATATTCTTTTCTTTCAAATTACAATTTCCAGGGAGGGCTTGAAATTTCGGTACATGAAATACATTTTTCCTGCTTATGTTTTTTGTATCACTTAGATCCGGCAGTATGGGAAATTAGGTAAGGTCATATTCATATACAACTGCTTTATTGGCTGTATTGATTGTCATACCAGTTTCAAACCCTGCTCCTAGATAATTCAATGAAAGTTTTGAATAGATGGTAACCAGCAGCGCTATTGTCTAACGCACCAAAAATCTGTCTACATCGTTTTTAATATGACAGTTGAAATTAAAAATCGCTTCGAAATTGATACATTTCCAATCGAGCTGACACTGAAACCGTCAAATGAAATACGATTTAGATTTTTGGTGCGAGGTCACAGCACACATATCAACTCGGAAAGGGATCGCCTCCGTATCGCCTCGAGCCGGTCAGTATTGTTTGTATGAAACTCCCTACTGCAACACACACTAATCGGAATCGTAACGTAACCGCCTCGCCTCGGAACAGGCTCCGAACCGCGATGCGGTGCGTGGTCAACTTGCAGTACCCGCGCTTACGGCTCGTCGTCCCCGCGCTTACGTCTCTCCGTACGCGAGCTCACGTCTCTTCGTCCACCCTTGCCCCTGTCCTTGTCAGCCAGCGGTCGGCGAGCCGTAAGCGCGGTGTCGCCTAGCCGTAGCCGAGTTGACGTACAGGAGCTGCTGATACGCTTACGTTACGTGCATACGTTGGGTTGACGCCTGGTTGATGGCGAGGCGAAAGGCGATACGGTGACGATCCTTTTCCGAGTTGATATGTGTGCTGTGACCTTTAGACAATAGCGCTACAGGTAGCTGTTTTAACATCACATTTATAGTAATAAGATGAGTGCAACTTGCATTACATTATAAGCCCAAGTCATATGGTTTCGTTCTCAATATTCCACATATCTCCAATCTGCGGGCGGCCTAAGAAAATGTTTTTTTTTTGTACGCAGAATCGTCGATTACAGTATTGACTTTTAGAAAAAAATAATGTAAATATAACAGGTCATTTAAAATGGATAATTCAAAACTTTCACGCTAGCCGGTAATGTGCTATTGTCCAGCGATTCATGGATGTGTGTGTTGTATACTAATACTAATAAAAATACGGTCCAACTGGAGATAGAACAAAATTATTAGAAACGTCAGTTTTAAATAGATTCGAATCGAACCACACATCGTAATGCAACTTACACATTTTTCCTAACAGCCTATACGATTTAGATAATTCATAAATTCCTAAATATATATAAAGTAAAGAGACACTTAACACAAATCAGAGGACATCCACAGAGAAGGAGAGACTAGCATTGGATCTTCCAAAAGCGTTATTTCTTAAGTTATACCGTATAACTAAACGACCTAAAGCGGCCACAATCATGCGTTTAATATCAGCATTATACAGGCTGCCAGCAATGGGGACTCGTATTGAATAACATTTAAATATAAAAATCCTATACCTGACGATGTTAGAATGTCCCGTAACAAATCTGCTAAGGCGTTGTCAAATGAGTCCAGTGCACTAGATATGTCTACGGAAAATTATACACAGAAATAATTGCCAATGTCAGTCACATATAAGGTAAACGTCCCTGTGCTCGACACTGACCCAATACTTGGCACTTGCAACCTTATGTCATAGTGAGACAGGTGACAGATGGGTGCCAACTATTGGGCGTTGAGGCGTCGAGCATTGGTACTTTTACCTTATCATGTGCATCGATATTGTGTTGTACTGGGAGTGCTGTTTGAACTTATTTGTGTGTATTTTATTTAATTTCAATCCAACAAGTTAGAATGCAATCAATGTTATTAAAAACATAGTTTTTAGGTTTTCGAACAAAAATGGTAGTAAAAAGGAATTAATATGTCGTGACTGAAACTGAATTAACTCATAATTCAAAAGGCACTCAACAAACGCAAGTCATCGTTCGGTACCTTTTGGATTGAACTGATTGTCTTTTGTTAAAAAAAAACTGAATTGTTTAGCACAAAAACAAGAGATTAAATTGCAACAGCATTCGATAAAAAAGCGAATATTAAATCTATTAAACGTGATGTTGGGTGAGGATAACACCTCTTCGTTTCGTGCCTGGATGTAGTAAGAGGTGACTAAGAAAATACATTAAGGAATTAAAGTATGCTTTAGGCGACAAGCTAGCAACTCAAAAGTTTTAAGCCTCTTTCTGAACCATGTGTAACAAATGACGGTGTCGATCCAGATAATTTTCAATGAATTAAGTACTAAGTTTCTTCAAAACTTTTGGTTTTAGTTCACACAAACACACCGTGAAATAAATACCATCGACTTACCGAGGCCAAGGTTCCTCGAATATTGCATGTCTTTGTAGTTCACAGGCAAGTTTAGGGCGTGTAGGAATCTCGTAAACATTTTGGGCACGTGAGGCGTCCAATCCACAGTGCCCGGGTTCTTTTTCGCTAACCCAGCGAAAAGTGTCATCAAATCCTGGAAGAATGCAAATAAGTATACCAATTTTATAAAAGCGAGGGTACGTTTCCTACTTCTTCACGCGCCAATTTTAAACAGAATTTGGTATGCGGGAAGCTGACACGCTGGATTACAATTTCACACATAGGCTACTTTTTATCGCGGAAAAGGGAAAGATCCCGCGGAATTTAAGTTAGTACGCAGATTGAGCCCTGGGTAATGGTCTTTGTAGCCAGGAACTTTTTATAACGAAATTATAACGAAATTTTATCGTGGCGATAACCATTGTGTCTAGTGTCTTGCGGTTGAAATGCACTGCACTTATATCCAGAAATAAATAAATAAAATAACACTTTCCTACATAAAAACTGGCAATCCTAGATAAGTACCTAAGTATCATTATTGCCATTGAATATTGCATTGTATCCAAGCCACGAACCCAACTTTGGCAAACGTAAATACACTCATTCGATTAAGGTATCCTTCATTTTAAAAATTACCACAAAGGGTAGGATTTTTCATCACATCAGGGTGTGACTTACCGAAATACCGCACGGGGAGTTATAGCACGTGTCCCACAGGACCATGAGTTGGTCGAACCACAGCTCGTGGCCGTGGGCAGAGTGCTTGGGAGGCAGTCCCACGGGGAGGGACACAGTCATCTGTCCCATTAGATTAGTCTCTGAGGACCACGGCTGGATCTGGGGTAGGAACTCGGCCAGCATTTCTTTGGTGGCACTGAGCTCAAAATATCTGGAATATTGGTGCATGGTGAGCAGAACAGAATTCGTATAGCAAATTCGAATGTTTCAAATCCCTCATTCATCTGTAGGCTTAGCACGACAATACGCGTAAGTCGCCACACTCGCAAGATGTCTACCTGTCTTATTCTAATGTCTCTAGTTAGACACTGACAGGTATAGTCCGCCCTGTCGTACTAAACCTACGAATTGGCTGCAGATTTCGATGTCGTTTTCGATTATATGTATAGAGTTCCTGTTTTCCTAATACATAATTAAACAACTCTAAAATAATTGATCATTTTTGCAGAAAAGTAATCAGATAAATTAGGACTAAATTAGAAATAGTAAGGAGATAAACGAAATGACGGGAACTTACTAAAACAGAAAATAGCACATATTTCGTGTCACGTTGGTGTGACATATTTTAACATCGTGATGCAACTCACTTATCAAAGAGCTCAAAAGTCACAAACTAAAAGTTAAAAAGCAAAAACATTGATAACAGGGAAAAAAACATAATATTCTATCTGTCTCGATGTACTAGCAATAAGGACTCTGCTCCTCAAAATGTGTAAGTTTAGCATCAAAGGAGCTTATTAAGAAAATTGATTATATTATGAACTTACGGCCTTGCACATTTGACCATCGTCATATAGGAAGCTTCCAATGACCTGAAACAGGAACGGATTAGAAAATAGATTAATATTGACAGCAAACAGATTGTTCACATGCACTCTACCACCACACTTACTTATCCCCTGCCGGTAGGAAGGTGAGAGACAATAAATCTGGTAAACACTTCAACTTTAGTCTTATACATATGCTTTTTACACACAAACACACACAAAGGTACACCAGCCAACCATCATGTCTTTAACCTCTTCATAAACCACGTACACATTCCAGCCAGTAATTCTCATTCACTCCTCCCTCTCAGCATCCTTTCGATTAAAAACAATGTATAGACTAAAAGATAGATGTCACAATTAACTGAAATGGCTGTTCCATACAAGAGCCTACAGCGGGCGCCTAAGCTGTTTCTCTAACGCCATAACAGTTAAGAGCACCAACTACTTCGAAAGATTCATGAGTTATATTCAGTAGAACCACGTCACAGAGAGCCTTTGCTTTCCTTACCAAGATCATTGCTGGTAAGTGCAGCAAATGCTGAATGCGACAAGATTCTACAGTCTCACGCGAATCTGTGAAGTATCCATGTTACCAGAGAAGACGACCGTGAAACATATGTGGGATGATGCCATGATTCCCCGCTGCCACCGTGGTAAAACAAAAGCGTTGACAATAATGTAAGGTATTACGTTGGCAATTCGTTCTCGTCGGGGCCTAGCCCGAACATGGTAATGGCGTCGTCGAGCCCGTTGCCAGAGAGGAATTTCCGTATCATTGCGAGCACACCGGACCGTTGCGAGGGCATAGGCCTAGACAGATTGGTGTAATCATTATACTAGGCCAACAAAATAGATGTCCATTCATCACGGGAGTTGCGTGGGAGGTCAGGGGGGCGCACCGCCCGAGTTTTATAATAAATGAATGAATAATGGATTGAAATTGTTTTACACAAATTTGTCTTAGTTACGTGCGGTGCCCTGTGATGTCGGAAATTAGAATAATACCCCTGCAATTCTTCCATGGATGTCGTAAAAAGCGACTAAAGAAACAGGTAAAGGTATGTCTTAGGCGACAGGCTAGCAACCTGTCACTATCATACCTCTGAACTTAAAACCTAAAAAGTATGCTAGAAGTGGCTGCGCAGCGAAACGTGAAATAATCAAGGTTTAGGCTATATTTCATATTATTTGCCTACCCCATTTGTAAATAAAGGCGTGATGTTTGTATGTTGTCTTAGTTCTACATAGCAAAGCTACATGCTACAACTCGGATGAACAAGCAACTTTGATTCGAGGTAGTAGCTATCCAATCTTGATTGTTTGATAAGGATGTCATATTGCTAAAAGTTTCATCATTAAGCTACACATCAAGATGACAAATGGCTTTTGAATGAGGCTGAATCATTATTTCATACAACAGCGACTAGCAGCCTACTTTAACACTATAGTTTCTCCACTGCTTGTTCGTTTTACTATCATGTTTCGTTCGCCATCTCTCTTTTAAGTTTGGCTCCAAGAAAGCGAACCGTAGCAAGGTTCTATAATAACATCAGGGATTATCAAAAGTACGACAAATACAGGGTACAATAATTATTTAACTGTTTTTTAACGCGTGGCGCGGCCGACGTTTATTGAGCGACTAAGAGTTTTTGAAACTGGGTGCTGCAAAGAACTGATTACCAGTTGAATTAGATTGTATTATACTTACGATAAATAGTGGAACATTCCGATGGTAGTTGTGCTCTTGTCAAATATTTTCTTGCCTAAATCATGGAGGGGACGCCATGGGAGAGTTAATTCTTCAGGAGATATCAAATGTTTTTTCCTTAAAAATAACAGACATAATTAAATTAATGGTATTCCTGTAAGGATGACTTGCACCAATCTAGGTTATTGCTTTTAGCTTACTGATTGTTAGCCTTACGTCAAACAAAATAAATAAGACAAATTAAGTGTCTAATGAGATTGATTTCCGTGTGGTGTTGGGTTTAGAATAACACCTCTCCATTTCTTCCGTGGATGTCGTAAGAGGCGACTAATGAAATAGGTTAAAGGTACATTTTAGGAGACAGGATAGCAACATGTCACTATTTTACCTGCCAACTCAAAACCTAAAAAATATTCTAGAAGTGGCCACAAATGTGAAAAAGTCATAGTTTTGTCTATGTAGCGTTTCGTGTGCTCTGCCTACCCCATTTGGGACTACAGGCGTGATATACGTATGTATTTTTAAGATTGGTAACGAGTCAATCTCTGCTATCAATTCTTGTCTAATATTTTTAAACTACTGTTGTTCTATATAAGATTGTTCTTACTTTGTCAGCATGATGAATAAGGTGGCAAATTTATGAACTTTACAAGGTTCTAAGTCCGGTATGAGCACTAGCTCATAGGTCAATTTGATTAAGGCAATGTGATCTTCCTTGCCGAACTTGTACCCATATATCCTGAGGTACCTGTAAGAGAAAAGACAGTTAATAATAAATAATAGAGACAAAACAAACTTAAGATAGTTTAATTTCATTGGTGGTATATGGATATACTTTTATCTACATCCATGTCATAATGTGCCTACTAGATGTTCAGGCGCAATAAGCAAAAGGTCTACATTAGAAAACCTGTTTACTTTATAAAATCGGTCCCTGTCTGGCGCGCTCGCTGCGACGCAGATGCGCAATTGTTTGTGGCATTCGCGTTTGCCGCCGTTGAAGCCGTTCTTTGTACGTCGTACAAAAGACAACATACAAATGTACATTTATGTATGTGACTGTGTATGTATAATTTAATTAGGCATTAAAATACTAGTCAACCTTTATGAAATTCGCTTTTTTAGGCTCATTTCATAAACTACACTCACAAAATATCTACAATACATTTGCTAATTATAAAAAAAAACTTGTTATAAAAGTACATGATATATGGGTGATGTCTTTGTACACAATACAAAGATTATCTGTTGCAATCAATATTTCAAACTTGTAAATCTAAAGCATTAGATTATAAAAAACACTACTTTTTTTAAGGCAGTCATATAATAAACATACTTTTTGAATAAATAAAGATTAGTGTTTGCTGCATGCATTAATAAGTAAAGCAGGCTACACTTGTTTTCCATAGTACATAATTTATGCAAGATGTATATTAAGTATCTAGTCTAACCTAATCAGAATAGACAGTGTTGGTAGTTATAAAGTAATAACCATAACAACACTAGTATGTTCTCAAAAGACAAAAGTCCTTTGTCAGTATGTGATGAAATATTAGTCATGACCTTGAAATTAATAATGTAGGCATTGTATAGACAATCCATGAATGAATAGATAGTTCATTTTATAAATTTTTAGTTGTGGAAAAACAGCCAGTTTCAAAACAACTACAAACATTTTTAATGATTGTTTTATAGTACTGCAGACAAATAGAAGCATGAGTTGTCAAAATGCTTTTGAGCTCCTCATTCTGTTTGTTATAAATAGAAGCAGCTAAATACATAAAGGGAGATACAATGACCATTAATTTAGAACAAAAGATTGATCCAGTGTAGTCTTTGTGACATGTTGTCATACAACACAAATGTAAATCACCCATAGTGGCAGAGATCTCATGTTGCGGTAAGTTTGCCTTTGTCTTATTATTTAATACTATATGTTTTAGATACACAAAACAGATATTCATACATACTACAAGGCTCTAGCCAAGAAGCATCTAGACAAGGCAAGGCATAGCTTTGGCATTTGTTATAAAACATAATGGTAAATTATGTAGCAAATCAATGTCATTGTAGTATCTGAATATAAGTAAAGATATCAATCATGCTGTAAAAATATTCTTTTGTAAATTAAAAACTGAGGAGGGAATCATATTGTAGTGTTATTTGTATTTAGGGGTTCACTGATTGTTTACCCTAAAATTTCATTAATATTAAATATCAGTTTTAAAATTAAAACATCTTCTCCATCTCTCAAAGGTTGGCTGGATAACTTGTACTTGAATATTTTTCATGTAAAATTTTCCTATTTCATAATTGTCCTTATACTTCTGTTACCGAATATTTATTGTTTGTAATTAATTATTATGTCAATTGACCTATAACCAGAGATCGGATAAATTTGCGACATTGTTTGCAATTATGTGGACATGACTCCAAAATTAATCAAAAGTTTAGTTAATTAATTTTTTACATACAAACATACATGCATATAATCACGTATACGTTCTAAAATGGCGTAGGCAGAGCACACGAAACGTGAAATAGACATAACCTTGATTATAACTATTTCACGTTTCGCAGCCACTTCTAGCAACATTATTTTAATTTTGTACTTGACATATAATTTGATTCCTAGTCAATAAATACAAAATTTTGTGAAAAAATATTGGTTTATTAAAAAAAAATTGTCAGAATTTTTCCAAATCGTTATTTATTGATTATAAGAATATAAATATTTACGGAAA
>BHDV01030387.1:621297-645252 GCA_005406045.1 Adoxophyes honmai
GTTCAAACAAACAAACAAACTCTTCAGCTTTATTATATTAGTATAGATTTGAAGTCGGTTTTTTTTTGTTTAAAATTATTTGTTACCAATCTGTAGTCTCTTATTTATTTTATTGTACAATAAATAGTTTTTTACTTTACTTTATATGATAAGGCAAGAAATTTTTGTCTATGATTTTGTAGTGACCCCTAGCGCCACCTATCCTCGAATAGTCGAACCTTTTCAACACACGTCATGTACATCATCAGCTGTCAAAAAGCGTTCTACGTCGCGATTACGGATTTTCGTTAATCGCTTGGTTAAATACAAGTTTCAACTTTCTGTATACTTTGGTCCCCGGGCATAATATCTGCTTGGAGAGATATCTCTCTAATGGAGTCTTTCCCATAATTCGATTGATTAAATGGCGTAAAATATGATCGTATTCAATAAAACCTGTTATATCAGAATATCTTCTTAATCTTAAAAACAAAAGTTA
Source organism: Adoxophyes honmai (assembly GCA_005406045.1). NCBI lineage: Eukaryota > Metazoa > Arthropoda > Insecta > Lepidoptera > Tortricidae > Adoxophyes > Adoxophyes honmai. The sequence goes on from BHDV01030387.1 coordinate 621,776, forward strand.
ACCCGAGTTTATATCTGTATATTATTATTTTTCATAACAATGAAGCGTCTACTTTTTTAACACTAACCTCGCCTCCCGGCTCTGCCCGCCATCTGTATGTACTCGGCGGGCGCTAGGATACGCCTCTCCACGCCATCAAATTTGGTGATCTCGTCAAACACTACAGTCCTTGCGGGCATGTTCACCCCCATCGCAAAGGTCTCCGTTGCGAAAAGGATTTTGACCTGTTTGGACAGAGCGTACCGTTATTATTCATATTGGCACTAGTAGAAAATACTGGCCAGTCGGAAACGTCATGCGATATTACGAGTATAACATTCTAAATAAGAATTAAAATAAAAACTTAAGTACATGGCAAAGTTGGCGCTCTCGAAAGTAAAATACTGGCCAGTCGGAATCGTCATGGTGATTTTACTATTCTAAATTCAAATTTCCATCGAATTTGTTTCAAGAGTACTTACATGGCCCGACTGGAATAGCATTTCGACGATTTCCTTGAGCAGCGGCAGAATACCGCTGTGGTGCACTCCGATTCCATTTTCAAGCACCCTTTGCAATCTTAGTACCTAAGAAAATGTTTTAATGAGATTAAAATTAAACGACAACTTTAACCCAGATCGAAAAATTTAGGCGCATTAGATTTACCGTCGATTATTATATTATACACAGACCGCGTAACTGAGTCCTGGCCCGCGCGGTACAGAGGCGCGGGGCACGACGAAAAAGGGGACCGAAGGAGGTGCGGGCGGCGAGCGGGAATAACGTGATATACAAGTGTCAAAATATGCGCTGGACACTCATCTCAGGTCTATCTATACATACATACATACAATCACGCCTGTATTCCCAAATAGAGTAGGCAGAGCACACGAAAAGTGACATAGACAAAACCATGATTATGACTTCATCACGCTTTGCTAAAGTGGCTACTTTTAGTATAATTTTAGGTCTGCAAAGATGGAAGAAATAGAAAAGTGACAGGTTGCTAGCCTGTCGCCTAAAGCACTCCTAAACCTATTTCCTTAGTCGCCACTTACGACATCCATGGAAGAAATGGAGAGGTGTTATTCTATCCCGACACCACATGGCAGGTCTATCTATAGTTACCTTAAATAAAGTACAACTCACCTGTGGTAGCTTCCTGTCAGGCTCTTTGAGCCTCTGCAGACATCTTTGGAAGAAGTTTCGGATGTGGCCCTTTTCGTGCGCTGTTGTCAAATCCACGGACATGAGATTGTCTGCGTTCTGATCACATCTGCACCCAAAAAATAGATACATAGATACATCGCGCCTGTGTTTACGAAATAGGGTTGGCAGAGCAGGCAAAGCGTTACACTGCCAAAACCGTGACTATGAACGCGACCACTTCTAGGTTAGGTCAAGTTGATAGGTATAATCATGACAGGATGCTAGTCTGTCGCCTAAAAAATACCCAAACTTATTTCTTTAGTCGCCTCTAGCGATATCCACAGAAGGACTGGAGAGATGTTAGGTATTCTAAACCAGATACCAAACGGTAGAATTACATTTTTCATTATGGAATGAAAATCTTCAGTGCGAAATGAACAGCTTATTTTCGCGTGACAGTAGAAAAGGTGTAAAGAAAAACATAGAAGAGACAACCTCTCTCAAAAAAGTGCAACTTTTACCTGTTTCTGGATAAAGTGAAGGCAACAACGGGCAGCTTGTCGTTCTGCCTCAAATGATCAATGAAGGCAACCCACATAGTCTGCTCCGCTTTTGGATTCATGAACTGCTTTCCACCTGAAACACAGTGTGCATAAACACGCAAGCAAACAAGAAGGCATATTCTGTTAAGATGATTCAAAGTGCGCGGCACAGAGACGATGAAGAAAACCTTTAACAAGAGTAAGGCACTTCTATAACGTGGCTCCGGCCGAAATTGATTGCAAATATTTTCACCAGTGGTCGGATATACGCGCCTGAAAACCCCTGTGAAGTCCCATTTGGTGGACTTTTGTCGTGACATCAAAAAAAAAAGTAAAATTAGTGACTTTGTTACCTTTTGGCCCGAAATGCTTCTTGAAGTCGTTCTCTCTGGCCTTCTTGGCAGCGACTGCATCATTATATCCCCGAAGTCTGAAGTTCCCTTCTTGGTCTATGACGAGGAACCTCTCGTTCTTCGATTTACCACCGGAACCTAGACAAACCAATTACTTACATAACCAGGCATGGGTAAAGACATGTGTATTAGGGGTAGGTAGAACACAAGAAATGTTACATAATTATAACCAAAACTATTTTAAGTTTCGTAGCTACTTCTATCTAGCATACTTTCAGGTCTTAAGTTAAGACGTACAGAGACAGGTTGCTAGCCTATCGCTTCCTACGACATTCACGGAATAAATGGAAAGTTGTTATTCTCTACCCGACACTAAATAGGTCACACGTTTATATTAAAAAACTGTCCTGTGTGGTGTCGGGATAGAATAACACTTCTCCATTCCTTCCTTGAATGTCGTAAGAGACGACCAAGGAAATAAGTTAAGGTATACTTTAGAAGTATGAAGTATGTATATACCTATGCATGTTTAGAAGTATGTAATTTATGCTAGAAGTGGCCACCAAACGTGATATAGTCATCGTTTAGTCTATGTAGCGTTTTGTGAATACAGGCGTGATTGTATGTATGTATGTATACTTTAGGCGACAGGCTAGCAACCTGTCACTGTTATACTACCTCTTCCATCTGTTTTCAAATCTAAAATTATGCTACAAATGGCTGCGAAGAGTGAAATAGTTATAATCATGGTTTTGGCCAAGTCATGTTTCGTGTGCTCTGTCTACCCCATTTGTGAACATGGGCGTGATTGTATGTCTCCATGTATGTAATAAAAACTTTGTATGTCTCACCTGTGTACAAGTAATGGCAGAGCGGCACGGGTCGCTTAGGCGTCGACACGACGTATACCCGTCTCTTTTTAGTGCGGCCGACCCAGTCGGCAAATTGGAGCGTGTTGGGGACAGTCGCGCTCAGCATCACTATGCTGACGTGGGCTGGCAACAATATTAACACCTCTTCCCAAACGTGGCCTCTCTGCAATAAAAACAAGAGACCAATATTGCCGTCCTATTTCAAATCGGCGTATGTAGTAAAAAACCAGTCAAAAGTAGGACTCGGGTACGAAGGGTTCCGTACCAGTCATTGACTAATCACACACCATGTTTCAATTGTCTAACTGTTCCGTTATAATATCCAGAAAAAAACTGCAATGGGTTTTATAATTTTTATCCAAAAAGGGTGAAAACGGGACCCTATTACAGAGACTTCGCTGTCCGTCCGTCTGTCACCAGTAGGCTTAGCATGGCAACACGCTCTAGTCGCCTAGCGCGCGGAATAGTCTACCTGTCATTTTCTAAAGTCTCTAATTAGACAGTGACAGGTATAGTCTATCTCGCGCATGTCTCTACTCACGCCTTGCTGTGCTAAGCTGGCTAGCTATACCTCAAGGACGGTGATAGCCAGACAGTTGACATTTTCACACATGTTTTTGTATTGTCGCTATAACAACAATGGGGGGCTCCCATACAAAAGTCGTGATGTTTTCCGTATTTTTGGGTCAATATAAATAACGGTAACAGGTAGAGAATATATGTATATGTCTACTTTACAAGTAAATAATAAAATTAAAATAAAATAAGTATTTAAGGTGGATTCCCTTACAAAAAAACGTGTTTTTTTACAGATTTGGCACGGAATCTTTAGGAAGTCCGACTAGCAATTGACCGGTTTTCTACAAGACTTCACTAACCTCAGCATTATTGATATAATGCACTTCATCGAATATCACGAACTCCAGGTCTCTGGTGACATCAGAGCCACAATACAACATAGACCGTAAGATTTCCGTGGTCATGACGAGGCAGGGAGCCGTGGCGTTGATCTGAAGGTCTCCGGTCAGCAGGCCAACCTCTCCGAACATTTTGTTGAAATCGTTGTACTTCTGGTTGGATAGCGCTTTGATGGGTGATGTGTAGATTGCTCTGGAAAACAAAGTGACAAATACATGACGCTTGTATTCTCAAATGTTAGAAGAGCTCACGAATCGCAACATATGCTATGACAACGCTACATAGGCCATGACTGATTCACATTTCGTAGCGACAACTATAGTAGAGACTTTTAGGTACTTAAAAAGAGCTAAACAAACAAAGTCAACCCGACAAAGTCATAAATCACGTAAGGTATGTGTTGCTACCACATACCTTACGTGATTTTTGACTTTTTCGGGTTTGTTTACCTTTTTTAAGTACCTAAAAGTCTTTACTATAGCATACTTTTTAGGTTTTAAGAGGTATTATAGTGAGAGGTTGCTAGCCTGTCGCCTAAAATATACCTTAAGCTATTCTCTTAGTCGCCTCTTACGACGTCTACGGATGACATCTATGGGAGAAATGGAGAGGAATAATGAGCTCAAACTCATGGAGATTTGAACCTTAAATTTCAGATTTCATAGTTGGGTAGGTACACTAACCAGACTAGAGTATTCCAGGGTCGCATGTTTAAATAAGAAACCGCCGCCGCGCTACTAAAGTGGAGTCCAAAATTAGGCGAACTAACTTGACAGTTCATTGTGCACTAAAGTTGCCACAGTTTGGCCAGTGCTGTTAATATCGATGTTTAAAATAAAAAGTCTTGATATAAAATCGATGTTTAAAGTAAAAAGTTTTGTTATCTTTATTATTGTGTTTGGAATCAAACTAATAATTTTACTAAGTAGGTAAATTATTAATAATAAAAATTGGTAAAAATTAAAAATACACCAACTTGGATCAATTTTGTTAGTAAAATCGTACATCCTTCAGATCATATTAAATCGCGGTAAATTGCAGTAGTTCGTCCATATTTGGCAAAAATATGTAAGAGTGTGAAAGTTTCGACGAATTACTTGATAAAATATAAATAGCATCAGATTTATAGAAAGCACATCGTAATATCGACATATTTATGTCGACATAAACTTATCACTATTTATTTTTTCCTATGTCTGGTAACATTTTCAGCTGTCAAGTTAGTTCGCCTAATTCTGGACTTCACTTTACAGAAAATTTGTTTTTTTTTCTTTATTTATTTTGCAGCTTTATTTAATTAAAAAAATATGTCAGCCCCGTTAAAACTCGAAAATCTGACTTGAAGTTATGTTGAAAATACGCAGCCTTATGAAATCTCTTAGTAAAAAAACCGCTAACCTGGTACAGTTCCTTCTAGACATAGCGATGGCGTATTCGGCGACCACGGTCTTGCCGGCCGACGTGTGCGCGGCCACAAATACGTGATGACCTTCTTCTAGTTTCAATATAGCCTGGAATTGTTTCATTACATTAAAAAAATAATAAAAAATTTCACACAACAAGCGACAGTTAAGAATGTCATCATCATCATCATCATCATTATCAGCCGACAGACGTCCACTGCTGGACATAGGCCTCCCCCAATGATCTCCACAATGACCGGTCCTGCGCTGCCCACATCCAACGGTTTCCCGCGACTTGCACCAAGTCATCGGTCCACCTTGCGGGGGGCCTACCCACGCTGCGCCGGCCGGTACGTAGACGCCACTCTAGAACCTTTCCGCCCCGACGGCCGTCAGTTCTACGAGCTATGTGCCCTGCCCTCTGCCACTTAAGTTTGGCGATTCTTCGAGCGATATCGGTGACTTTGGTTCTTCTGCGGATCTCCTCATTCCTGATTCGATCTCACAGAGAAACGTCGAGCATCGCTCGAGTCAAGAATGTACCAATCAGAAATTTTGTCTAACTAGTTAGATCTAGCTAGACATTGGCAAACTATTCGCCACTAGTTACAAAGAGTAAAAAGAATTGGAGGACGTGGTCCTTACATTTTTTTAAATCTTATATTTGACGAGGTTTAATTACAGTCGCCAGCAGTAACAATTGCCACATTGGAGCGTGCAAAAACATCTGACACATCCTACTGCCCAAATAACAGTGTCATATCAGATATTTATGTAGCCTTATTGTGTCAGATATTGGTGCTGGTGATTGTACTTTAACTATGGAGCATATAGAATTTCAAAATCAAAATTCTAAAACGCTCCTCCGCTCAACAAAAGAGCTCTTTTTAATTTTATACTCGGTATAGTGGTCGACAATAATATTGGCAAGATTTTAAGCGGGGATAAGTTCGCGCATCGCTTCTTCCAGGCAAAATCGATGCTAACAGCAGCGATATTACTCCCACCACTTAAAATCTTACCAAGAATATTGCCGACCACTATGACAGCTTTTTCTGTGGTCATAATCATACCTGTTTCTGAAAGTTATCCAATTCAAACGGATAAGAGTGCGCCATGTCTTTAATCTTCTCTCTGAAATCTGGTACAGGCAAAGACACGTCAATCATCTCTGCCCACTCTGTACAAGTCACCCCTGTTCTTACATTGGAACTAGTGATGTTCAAAATCGGAATATCCGGTAATTCAACAGGAGGCTGAATGATAGTTGCCTCCAAGAAGTTATCATTGTCTGTGGTATCGGTTTCTGGTTGTGGTCTCTTCGCTTTGGACTGAGGTTGTGGCTCATCTTCGTCTTTCCATAGACCTAAGAAATAAGAAAAGTCTTGTGGTTAAAAGATGAAATAACACAGTTATCAGACAAGTGGTTATTCCAGCCAAAAGCAGTGCCTAGTGATTACTAAATTTGATATATAAATTTGAAATAAATTCTGTCTGTCTGTTACTGTTACTGGGAAGATGATGGTCTAGATGAAATTTGGTAAGAAATTAAGGTTTAAGTTAGAAGAAATTAAGTTCAGATTTGGTATTATCAGATTAACTTTCCAGATAATAAAATTAAAGTTAACGGTTTTCTACTTTTTTTTTTTAAAAAGTTTGTGATCTACTTAGTCACACACAGTCAGTTTGATCACATTAACTTAGATGATATAGACTTAAACCCAAAGACAGGTTGTTGAATAAAATAGTTACCTACTAAATGTGTGTTACTGTCTATAACCTCCTCTAAATTGATTCTAGCCTGTATATTAATGTCTTCCAGGTTTGGTTCAGTCATGGTTTCTTCTTTCCTGTCTTCTGGACCATTGAGTACTGTGACTCCGTCGTCAGCAAACAGTACGCCTTCTTTGCACCCCGGAGGGATGGTTAGCAGCTCTGAAAATATAAAAATTCAAAATAAAAACTACTGCAACATACATACATATATCACCCATAATGGTGAATGGGATAGGCAGAGCACACATAACACTACATAGATAAAACCATAATTATAACTTGCTTTATAGCAACTACTTAGTTTTAGTAACTACTCCAAAATTGTAATAGAATTAAACTAAGTTCACTTCTACCACTGATTGACAGTTCATTTCCATTTTTAGTGAAATAAAACAGATCTACTCCCTTTTTTATATCAAGATTAGCTCGGCATGTTTTGGGCTAATTCGTGACCCATCATCTGGAGCTATGTGCGCGTCTATCCACCGCCGTGGCCCGTAGTTCCAGATGATGGGTCACAAATTAGACAGAAAAATGTCGAGCTAATTGGGACAGATGCCGTACTCTCGTTTTGGAAGCCAAGACCCTCTTTGGGTCCCTGAGCTATTTAGTTAGTTAGTTTTTTTTTAAATCTCAATATAAAAACGTGAGTAGATAAATTTATTTCACTATGAGTGAGTCTTACGGTACTTTTATGTTTAGAATTCCATTTTCTTTAAATAAGACAAAGTTATGACGACACAGAAATGATTTTGAAACAAATACAGTCATCGGCATTTAACAGGACAAAAATTATGTGGTACAGTGTATGTAGTTAGATTGCGGGGACTGTACTTTATGTACCTAATCCATATTTGAAATAGTCATATTTTTAACGAAAGTGTCCCTTCAATTTTGCATAAAAAAGCTACAACAAATGTTCCTCACAAATGTTCCTCAATACCATACGACAAATACTAACCTTCACCCAAAAACTTCCCTGCTTCTTCCGTATCCAAATCAATATTTATCTCATCATACTGTGCCGCTTCGTCCAACATTTTCTGCAGCTCCTCCTCAAACCCGGCTGGGAGAAATGGGCTTTGAGTCATGGCTCCCCGGGTCGCCAGGCTCGGAGGCAGTGGGGCCCGGGACATGGACAAGCTGTCATCGTCATCTTCAACGGGAACACTGATCTCTTCCAAACCAATAATTTCACCTGTCAAAGGATCTCGAACTACCTGAAAAATTGGGTAAAGGTTTATTTTATTTTATCAAAATATTCAGTAACTAAACTTGAATTGTGAATTCAGAACAATGTTCCTCTGATTCTTCTTACAAATTTATCAATTTTTAAGTGTACAGATGCTGATATAATATGTTGTAGCACAATAGACAAATTTAATGATTACAATGATGCAAGGGGAATCCCCATATAGTAACCACTCAACAGATTCCAATATATCAAGGACATCAAGATACTAATTATACTTGCAACAAATAAAGAACTTTTATTCAAATTATTATGGTTCATATTGTTCATAATATTAACTATTTATCATTATTCTCATATCAAAAATCGGATTCAACTAACTCTTAAATTTTGGTATCAAGTTGGGACTAACCTCTTTCCAAATTACATAAAATGTCATAATAAATCAGTTACTATTACGAGTACTGAGACTATTTTTTTAAATATACCTCTAAGGTGGTACTGGGGTCTATATCTTCGTCGTCGATGTTGAAAAGAGAATCGACGTTCGCCTGCCGGTGCCAGTGGGTCTGCGATCTTTCCCATCTATGTATCGACAAACGTTCCGGTTTTAGCAAATACCCCTGTACCCGTTCGTTTAGATCTTCAAATATAGGTGGCGGCTAAAACATAACAGAAATAAATAAGTTTCGAATAAGAATAACATATTGCACATAACAAAACAAAGTTCTGATAAAGTTTGTTTATAAATCCGTACTACCTTTACCTTGAAATCTGAGAATTCATCTTCAGAATCTAAAGACATTTCGTTTGATACTTAATTACTTTAAAGACAATCTTTGTGATGTATTTTGATATCTGATAAAATTATTTACGAAATCAACATACGGCAAGGCAGGACTGAAACTCAGCTGCTGTTCTGTCAAGTGTCAATGTCAATGTTAGCTGTCAGAATGACATTCTAGGATGTACTGAATCGGTAATTATCGATCGTTATTTCGTCCTATCCTACGAAAAGAGCCACAATTGCAAAATGCCAACTTTTCAGGAGAAGCATTTTTGTGTTTCCTAAAAAAGATAATTAAAAATAAAATGTTTTGGCAATTAGGTTATGTGGAATTGTGTTCTAGGGTCCTATTAAATTTTGATTTATGCTCGTAACTACATTTTGTAATAAAATTTTGTCCCTTAAATCCTTTTTCGCCGGAGTAAATCAGTGTAAGGGAGCCATTACCGACATTGTGCCTTTTATCATCGGAAAATTCAGGGCCACAAGTGCCATTATGACCATTTTTCAAAAATTATTCTTTGAATACGTACTAGTTACTTATGTAAAAATGCTTAATTTTGGTTTAACACAATATATATGTATCATAAAATATTAATTGAAAATAAAAAAAGTAATATAATTGGTTATTTTTTAATACTGATGCTAATTATTTAGCACTCCATAGTAATAATTCTTCAAACAATGAACGTATTAAAACTAACTTTAGTTTTAATTTGATTGGGTATAAATTGGTATCTACTTTGTTTCTTTATGCAGATACCTATAGTGACTAGGATAGAAGAGGTATGTTTAGTTGGTTTGGTCATATAGAGAGGATGTATGAAAGAAGAATTACTAATCTTTATACGGGGAATGTGGATGGGTGCATAGGGAGGGGAAGACCTAGACGTACGTTTCGTGAGCAAATCGTTTTAGAAGCAAGTCAAGTCAAGAGTACCTACCCAAAACCGACGAGCATGTATATGAGGAGATAAATGAATGCGGATGAAGCAAAAAAGTTATGTCAGGATCGTAGCAAGTGGAACAAAGTAGTCTCTGCCTACCCTTGTGGGAAGAAGGCGTGACGTTATGTATGTATATATTGGTAACAAAATATATTTATCTACACATAGTTATAAAAATAAGGCATAAAAACATAAACTGAAATCTTCTCAGTACTCATTTACTTGAATATTTCTTTTAATTTTTATCTTTAGCTATTATGATTTTTTATCAGCTTTTGCTAGTTAACATAATTGCATAGTTAGTCTTCACGAGGTGATGATTTTATACTTAGTTTATCTTTGTTTTGTTTGTAATGCTAATGCTCTTTTAACATTTGTAACAACAACGTTTTGTTCCTTCTTGACATTTTAAGAATGTTTATCATTTCTGAGTCTTAAATTTTTTACACCTTACTTTGGTTATTTTCACTTCTTTGACCCTGCTCTACGCTACTTTTTCACCGTCCTTGTTTTTTGTCAATTTTTTTCCATTTAGTAGGTCACGAAAATTCAAAATGTCTTCTAACTTCATTTCTTTTACTCTATTTGCCTCCCCTGTAGTTTTAGCCCACCTTACCAGATTAAACCATTGATCCAGAGTATAAATTGTTTCTGCATATGGCCTACCTCGAGAAATCTGTGTGTGATGTTTTCAGTGTCATATTTTTCAACCATATAAAAAGCAAAAAATATGAAACGGTTTCTGTTTTGTTCAGAACAAAGCAATATACCTTTATAAACCACTGCTTATTTCATTTGCACCTTTTTTAGTCGTAACTTCAGTCTACATGTAACAATTCCCAAGTTTTTTGACTAATTCAAATAAATACAGTCAGGTTGTAAATATTTAGTTTTCTCTTATAGTAAATTCTGCTCTTTCTCAATTCCAGGAGGCAAGGGATACTCTTATTTTTTTTCTCTGAAAAGTTTGATATAAAATTAGTTTACATTTAAACATGCCTCACACTATTTATAAATGTGTAGTTTTGTCTATTTGTTCACGCTCGAATGAATTTGACCTGAATGACTTGAAAAAATGTTTTTGAACGATCATCACACACTATACCTATGGATAATATCATGGAAAGAATTTATATACTTATAATAAATATCCCAGTCGATGAATTATTTAAAATTTACAAGAACCCTTTTCACTTTATTATCAAAAAAGTACAGACGCGAGAGGTGTGTATGTGTATAAAAAAGCTCGTGCAAATACATAGCCTCACAAAGCAAATGAAATAGTATATATCCATCAAGAACAACCGGAAATGCAAGCAACATTATACCGGAAAAAAGCCCTAACTGCCATTAGGGCCTGAAAAGAAAAACTCAACTGACGCCTTGAAAAACACATTATTATCAAAAAAGTAAAAAAATAGTTTTAATTACTTTGTATAGTTAGTAATCCATCCAAAAAATGTCCTGAAATGCTTTAATTTTAGTAAATACGAGATAAAACAAAATTCGTACGTAGAAAAAGGCCACAAACGTCATTGTGGCCACACGTTCGCCATACAACAGAAATTAAGCAATTCCGTAAAAAACCGCCACAATTACCGTTAGGGCTTTAATCATCGGATTTTACATCACTTCATTAAAACCTGTTAATTTCTTACACAAATCATGTTAATTTTATTTAAACATTAATTATAAATATGTAAAGGTAATAAAAGTACAAAATTTGATACAAATAATGATTGAATTATTACAATTCATTTAATATTAGTTACTCGGTACATTTTTCTTTTGTTCTTCATCGGTTTTTGTGACCATTTATTAATAGCTTTTGGCCTCGACGATTCGTTTTGTATTTCCTACAAACAGTTAACAAACTTCTAAGCGTAAATTTATATTGTCAGAATGTCACATCACTCACACTGCTCACGCGCCGATGTCCGCCGAGTACGGGAGTAACGGCGGTTACGCCCTCTACTCCTGCTCGCATCGCTCAGAATCGCACGACGAAAAAGGACACTAATATATTAATGGCTCTTTTCCGCGTTGAAAATATGCCGAATGCAATTGTGGCTTTTTGAAAAAATCAATTTACTATGTAATAAAATAAGATTTTACATAAAATTTTGATGTCATCTTATGTAACTTGAGGCGTAGAATTTGATTTTGCAATAAAAGAAAAAAGCCACTATGGCGATTGTGGCTCTTTTCGTAGGATAGGACGATTTAACATCGAGACCGATCAGGTAAATAAAGTAACGGGCTGCGTTTCAGAATGTAAGTAAATTTTGGCACTATAAATACATTAAATTTGATTTCACGAAGTTAATTTTGCAAGTTCTCCATACATAATGTGAGTTCGACCTAATGAGGATGACCATGATGTTAAATTAAACAAAAATGCGGCTAAAAGGCTAAAATGTAGATAATGTGTAGATTAAATTAAAGCCAATATGTTTACAAAGGAATAAATTGGTAACATTGCGATAATTTTCTTTCTTTATCAATATAAAACTATTTATTATCTGTTCGCGTACTTACCCACATTTTGCAAATTCGTAATGGCCCTGATCAAGAAATGTGAACTTTTGTTTTTTGTGTTTGACGTTGCTTCGAAGTTTTCGCAACTTCATTTTGATCCAGTAAGTAATTCTATTTGCACCCTGGAATCCACCCCAATATGTATAAAACATGTATAAAATGAACACAAACAGATGGATGTTGATGTTTTCGCATAGTTAGTAAAGTTGTGTATCATTGTGCACGCAAGTTTCGTTACGGTCAGAAAAATAAATCGTAAATTATAGCAGGAAAATTATACGCTTGAAGTTTAGTTTTTACTCCCTGACGGAGAATAATAATAAGAAATGTTTTGTTAAACTTTAATGCGGGAAATTTAAAATCATCCTTTGATTTTCAAGTACTATAGGCCACAAGATACTCGCTATACTTTTGTTAAATTAATGATGAGTGATACTCATCTCAGTTACTTCCGTGGGGGTTGTACCTAAGTGTTTTAGAAGACAGGTTAGCAACCTGTCACTATAATTCCCCTTTTATCTAGGTACCTAACTTAAAATCTAAAAGTATCCTAAAAGTGACTATGAAACGTGAAATAGTCATAGTTCTGTCTGTGTAACGTTTCGTATGCTGTATCTTGTCTTCCCCATTTGGGAATACAAGCGTGATATACATTATGTATGCATGTAATAATTTTATTAGGTCTTCTGGCAACAAGGTGTTTCATGTCCCGCATTCTACAACTTGCAACCTTGACAAACATAATTTAGTTTTATCACGTATTGTCGTAAATCTAACATACGCAAATATAGGTTCCAAGAGATTCCGCACATCGGGCTGCACGTATAATAAAATAATAATTATAACCTAGCCTGTGTTATACCTAAATCCCACTACTGGCTGCGTATAGACTGTACTGCTCGCGTGAGCCGCGCGGAATGACTACTTATCTGAACCTATTTCCTTAGTCTCCTCTTACGACATCCACGGAAGAAATGGAGAGGTGTTTGGTGTTAAGATCGCTTTTAGGTTTCTTCGGTGTCCCAGGAGCGAGGGGGGTGGACGGCGATTTGTTATTGGTAGATCAGAGGAACTTCACCTCCCCGCGCTGCCTTGGATGCGCCGATTACCCCCTCTACTTTCACCGAGCGATCTTAAATCACCGTGCGACTTAATAATTAGTATGCCGAAAAAAATCCACAGCACTCAACAAAAAAAAAATTAAACGGAGTGATGGTCAGTGATAAATATTACAAATAATGCTTACACCTTTATGGATCAATGCCTTTTATGTGAGACGTTCTTTGTTGGAACTCCCTATAGACGGGCAGGTGTATCATACTGTATCTTACCGTGACTAAGTAATGTATTGGTATGTTGTTGATGTCGGTAATAAAGCAAAAAGTCCTCGCCTCCATAGTTAATTACCGACACAGGTACCCTGGAATTTCCGTGTCTATTTCTTGCTCACACCATGAGTTGGCAACGTGAAGCAAAAAAAACCGGCCAAGTGCGAGTCGGACTCACGCACTGAGGGTTCCGTAAACGATACGTAAGTAAACGATACCTTGATGTAACTTACAGCCAACGCCATCTAGTGACAGATTTTCGAACTAAAAAAAAACTACTTGGTAGATTTTGTTCAAACCAATTTTCGTTGGTAGTTTTTATAGTAATGTACATCATATATTTTTTTTAGATTTATCACTCTTTTATTTTAGAAGTTAGAGGGGGGGGGACACAACTTTTTCAACTTTGGAAGCGTCTGTCGCGCAAACGATACACTTCAGAAAAGTATGACGTTAGAAACCTCAATATCATTTTTGAAGAGCTATCCATAGATACCCCACACGTATGGGTATGATGAAAAATTTTTTTTTGAGTTTCAGTTCCATGTATGGGGAACCCTAAAAAATTGTTGCTTTTTTTTTAATTTTGTGTCAAAATCTTAATGCGGTTCACAGAACACATCTACTCACCAAGTTTTATTAGTATAGCTCTCATAGTTTCCGAAAAAAGTGGCTGTGACATACGGACAGACGGACAGACGGACAGACGGACAGACGGACAGACGGACAGACGGACAGACATGACGAATCTATAAGGGTTCCGTTTTTTGCCATTTGGCTACGGAACCCTAAAAAGCTTTATTTTAGTTTTTCTGTCATCTTAAAGCGACGTACAGTCCTTGGTAAGGTGAATAAGTACTTAAAATGTTTTTACCTTTGCCAATATTTTTTCGAAATTTAACCAAACTGAAAAAAAAGTGCGATGTTTTTCGTGAGCATTTTTACTGATCTATTGATAAGGTTCACTGCAACATGGTTCTATCGCGAGTCTCAATAAAGTTACAACTTGTACCTAGGGTGAAACGTCTGCAAGCTATCTGCCAACTATTGTGCCTAACAGGTACAGTTAGCGGGAAAAACTCGTATTATAACAAGCAGGTGCCTCCCAACCAGGCTTCTTTGTACTAATCGCTGACAAGTTTGAGACTGGCCGCAAGCGTAGGTATTTATATTTAATAGCAGATACAAGCTTATAGCTAGTTAATGATCGATATATTTAACCGACTGTATGGATTCGAGACCTGATGGTCAAGGTCCATCCCACCACTTCACTCAGTGACGGCAGACCCCAGTGTTTTGTTTTGTAGATCGCTCGCAAAACTGCGCACGCGTTCAAATAAATCCGTTTGCCAAGTGTTTATAAATAGTGAAGATGGGTGGCTTGATTGTCCATGTGATAGTTCTAACTTTTGTTAACCTAATCCTGGAAACTACAGATGGTCTAGCTGTGGTGCGTATTTTGAATTTAATTTATGTTTTGTTATACTGATATGTTATTTATTTACTGGATCGAATTAGTATTGATTGAGTCAATTTATTGCGTGAAAATATGATTAGGTATAATAATAAATGGTTTGTGTTTGTGACAAATTGCAAAATATGTCGACGTTAGAAAGGTGAAATGGGATTAGCGTTTTTTTTAGAATGGTAAGTTATTTTGCCTTATCAGCAAAATTTTCTGATTTCCACGACTTAGGTATTATAATAAATATATTAAAAAAATCGCTATCCCTTTTCACCTTACAATTTTTTATATTTAAATGCAACTCTATTGTTTGGATAAATATGAATTATTTTTGATACTCACGTTTTACAAAAAAACGGGTAAAAAAGTAAATTATTAAAGCGAAAAATTCCTTAGTAGGCACGAGTAAGCTATCACTTTAATAGAACTGCAGTTATTATAGATTATTTAACAGAGTGTATTCTTTGACGGAATTTAATTTGAATTTGTGTTGTAAAATTGTGCTCTTACAGTATACCTAATACTTGGTTAAGGACATATGTGGCCTATGTGGTTACATAGGCTATATCATACATACACACACGTACATAAAAACTACCCAGGTAGCTAAAGATACTAAAATAATTTTTGATTTATGATACATAAATTATGGTTTATGTCAAAAATATCTTAAAGAACTATTTTTAAGTACATCTTAATCAATCTTACTATCGAAATCAAAAACATGTTATTCTCGTTTCGCGTCGTGTTTTGCTAGATTTGTAACAATAGTAACAATTATATAATAATTTCACTACTTCCTTACGGCTAACGGATGGTCAGTTCAAATTGTTAATAAAACAATTGTCTATTGTTTGCTAGTATCGGTTTTAAATCTGCAGCTTTCACTTTTTTCTTAATGTCAACAAACTCGTACTATTCTACGATGTAATACAGTAGGTAATCCATATAAGTAGGTAGAGGGACTGCCGGGGTAATCTGGATATGATTATAAACGAGGAGAATAGGACGTCAAAGGTGATTTGTATATTATTGTATGACGATACACGTAACAACCTCCCTAACAGTATCATATCAATGCCCCTTTTATCAAAGTTATAAACTAAAGTTGTGCTAAAAGTGGCTGCATAATGTGAACTACTTGTAGTCATGGATTTGTCTACGTAGCTTTTAATGTGCTCTGCCCACGCATTTAGGAATATTATGGTGTTTACGTATATAATTATGTGAGTGTTTCTAGCTTGGGAAAGGGTGGTCACTTACAACCTATCATGCTTTATTACCTTCGGGGTAGGTAGAGACGATAAAGCGCTATTGTTGAACTAATATTGGACATGGCTGCTCTATGTAAAAGCAATACGAGTTAAATAGTTCTACTATTTTTTTTAATATTCAATTAAAGCTATGTTACTTTGATATTGTAGAGTGCATACGTTTAGAATAGTTCTCTAGCTTCAACCACATTCATCGACTCATCACATAAACTCATATAATTATGTATAAAAAAACCCTGTAGGTAGATAGAGACTACTAGTTTAAGAGTTGTATAAAATCGATTTAGATCAAGATAATACACTTCGAACTATTGGTCTATTTATTCGGTTTGCATTTACTTTTCATATAAAATTGTTGAAAACAAACTGACTTAGTGACTAACAACAAGAACAAGTATCCAAGGACGCGTTTAAAGTAAGGTGCCAGCGGGGAATGTTGATCCGAACATGGCGCGGCGTAAGATCGGGAAGTGCCTATGTTGCAATCAGCTGGCAAAGCTTTAGGTATTTACTATATATACGCAGTAAGGCTACACGTACCAAGGCAGGAAAAATCCTTGCCAAAAAGTGAAAAAGACATCAACGCGTCCGCCAAGCCGATTAAACAAAAACTTGCTCTTGACGTATTGGAAGTGTATTTTTAGGCTGTTACTGATTTTGCGTCAACAAGTTTGGTCTGGGTAGGCCCTTAAATTAGATAGGCATAGCTTCGCAGCCATTCAAGGTAAAGTAGCTTAGTACTTCATTAGTTGCTGTGTTATTCAACTTAGTTTACGCCTGTTGTATTTTTTTATCGACTACTAGCAATTTTTGATACCAGCTTGAGCAAAATTAAACAGAACGAAATGAAACGTATCTATATAGTATAAAATTTCATGTAGATACTGGTTATGAACGATATAATGCATTTAAGTATAAGTACTCTGATTTAAAATCTTTAATTTCGTCATGTCCATTAAGGAGATGCGAATTGACATGGAGCCATGATGGGCATGATGTAGGTATGTCATTGTGTCGGTAGCTTCGCGATTTATAAAATTGTACCTAGTTTACTACGTAATTGTAGATAATTATGGCTCATGTGCGAGATAAGATAGATAAACATCAAAAACCTAATAAACTAGACATCGTCACTCATAACATAAAGCAATCATTAAATAAATAAAACACTACCTACAACTGTCTGAGAATAAACGGAATCACAGTTGTGTTAATCTCTCAAAAACTAGTTTAATGATCTATGCACTTAGATATTCATTAAGTCCATGTAAACACGGTTATGCAGAAACCAAGAAAGGCATTTGTGAATGACAATGAAACGTTTACTAAGGCGAGCCAGAGTGGTTTAGAATTATTATGTAGAGCAAAAAGTCCTTATTCTTGGTGTTGTAATTCACAAAATAATCAAGAAAACTCTTTGAAACTGCTTCTCTCTAGTCGACTGTCTGACGTTGGCAGTTAATTATACTTAGAAAGCTATTACGGAAGGTGACACCACTCGTGTCGCTTAATTCATTAAGCCATTACCTCATTACACATACCTACGGAACAAGTACCTTTTGTCGTACTTCGTCGGGTTTTATAAATAATGTCAGCTATGTTTTTGCTACATACAAATAAGAACGGAAAACAATTGGGTAGTTGATTAAAAAACTAGTCCGTTAGATAGGTTACCAAAAATATTGCACACGTATTTTTTATTTTATATACATACATACATACATACATACATACATATTCTCACGCCTGTATTCCCAAGAGGGGTCGGCAGAGCACATGAATTCGAAAATCCAGTGCCACGTTTAGCAATTTCAGGGTAACCAGATAGTTAAACGTGATATTGCAGTGACAGGTTGCTAGCCCATCGCCCACAATACACTAACCCTTTCCCAGAGTCGACTCTTACGACACCCACGGGAAGAAAGGGGGAGGTGCCATTCTAATCCGGCACCACACGGGAATATTATTTTATATGACAAACAATAAATTACGAGAATACAGTGCTCTGTTTCTTTGACGTCAGTACGTGGGCCAAAATGCCAATTTACATCAAGTCGTGACGTCACAAGATCCAACTCCGGAAGTTTGATGATTTAAGTATACCTTTGTCGACTTTTAATTATTTGATCAACCAAAAACACGTGCATATAACTAACGCACTATACATAATATGTTACATGTTTTACGTTTATATGTTTTTGTGATAAAGTTCTGTGGTGCTTAGCTTAAGTTATTTCGTAATTGTAATCCAACAGTTACAGTGGCTGTTATCTACTTTAAGCTACAAGTTAATCTTTTCTCTTGTAAGTACATTTTCCGCGTACCCATACCGTCAATGCGTCATTGCAAAAAGTTGAATTCTTACAATCGTCTCTTGTTTTTGTCCATGTACCTACATAAGTGTTTTTACAGGGTTTCAGATGAATAATAATGTGTACCTATTTACAACAATGTAAATTGGTAAGGAATCCTAAAAAATGTTTAGGTAAACAAAATCCATCAAATCAGTTAAATAGTAATCAAAATTTCTGTAACATTTGAATAAGTAATTGTACTTATTAATTTTCTGAATTTGGATGTCTGTATGTATGTCACCATGCCCACTACCTAATTGTTATTTTTTAGAACGTGAAATTATTAGTAGATCTACTTATTCAATATACTCAATAATTGAGTCTATTGAAGCTCAACTGACTGAAACTTACAACTTGCAATTCAACAACAGTCAACAGACTGACTAGAAATTTGTGCATAATAGTTCTCTATAAATAGTTGAAGGCATGTAATGATAAAATTATTTAATTAGGTACTAGCCAAAAGACAGAAATACTGGTATAATGGATAAAATTAACCATGCAGAATAAATCCAGTCTGACCACAATGCGAAATGCAGTCAAGGACCTCCAGTGATCATCGGGTGATGGACATCGTAATTATAGAACCGTGTCAAGTTGGAATTATTAACCATACATTGAGGGTTCAGTAGGGTTTGAATTGTTAAAGGAAAATATATTTGGCCTCTTCGCTGACGTACAATACAATTGTCATAATAATCACGCCTTTGTTCCCAAATAAAGTAAGCAAAGCACACGAAACAAGACGTGAAACAGTCATGGTTTTTACTATGTAACGATTCGTGTGCTCTGCCTACCCCATTTGGGAATACAGGCGTGATTTAGGTATGTAGGTATGTATGTATGTAATTTTCTACAGCATTGTTTAACCGCTGTACGCAGTCCTAAAATTTCCACTAGTCCACAGGACCTACTCGTGATGCTAATGTCAGCAATCACTGCCGTCCATGACACGTGCCTCATGGCTACTATGCATTGTTAAAAAGATAATTTTGACCAGCGATTAAATCATAAATGCAGTCGGTCATGAATTTTGAAATTGCGTAAATTATGACCTGAGAACAAATTTTACAAAAGCTGCTAAAATGCTACTATATTGAAGGATCGGTAATTGCTGTTTTACTGACCTTTAGATTATCCACTACAATTTACTATTAGGTAGTGAACAACTTCTGTAGTTCTTGGTCTACGGCAGTACTTACGACATCCACGGAAGAAGTGGAGAGGCGTTATTCTAAACCCCATACCATATACCATACAAGGACATAATAGTCGTAAAAATGAAACCATCAAACAAAGCTCCTAGTGTTGACCATATCGCAAAAGTATAAGTTGTGGTTTGTTTGTGAATGCCTTTGGTTGGTTGCTCTTTTTTTAGTTTTATTCAAGCTGACAGTTATTGGTTAAAACTTTTGAGAATTTCGAGGTTGTATTTCTGTTTTTTCCCAACCACCACTCCTTACAATAGTTACAATACTAACTTGTTTGTCGGTTTATGGTAGGTTTTAGATTTTCAATGGATTTTCATAATTGATTTCGACGACAGCAACTCTGTCGATAAAGCCTTTGAACTTGAACATATTAATGTTAAATCTATTCATTCTAAATATCACGTTTGAATGCGTGAAAGGAGGAAAACTTCTTCCTTTTGCTTACTTTGTTAGATAAATAATTCACATCATGTTCCATAAATTACGATTTATAAATTGAAAATAAGACAATTAGGTAATAGGTCTCGCCTGGTACCTAAAAATAGTATACCCAACACAATTTAGCCATCATGCCTGTATTCCCCCGTATGTTTAGGCAGGACACAAGAAATGTGACATAGACAAAACCATGACTATTTGAAGCTATGTAGAGCTACTTTTAGCACAATATTAGGTTTGAAGCTAGATTTATTTATTTATTTTAAAAACAATTACAATAGCAGGCTTACAGTATTATAAGATCAAAACGCCTACTACGTTATAATTAGTTAACAGAAGTATAAATAGTGACCGTGTGGTGTCGGGTTTTGAATAAAACCTCTCCATTTCTGTGGTGGATGTCGTAACAGGCGACTAAGGATAAATAAGTTTAGGTATGCGTATGTGGTATAGGTGCGGGTTAGAATAGCACCTCCCCCTTTCTTCCCGTGGGTGTCGTAAGAGTCGACTCTGGGAAAGGGTCAGTGTATTGTGGGCGATGGGCTAGCAACCTGTCACTGCAATATCACGTTTAATCATCTGGATACCCTGAAATTGCTAGACGTGGCACTGAATTTTTGAATTCATGTGCTCTGCCTACCCCTCTTGGGAATACAGGCGTGAGAATATGTATGTATGTATGCATAGGCGACATACTTGCATCCTGTAACTATTGTGCCTATTCACTTGATAACTAGAAATATGCTAGAAGTGGCTGCGAAGCGTTAAATAGTTATAGTTTTGACACCGTAAAGTTTCGTATGTTCTGCCTACTCTATTTGGGAATACAAGTGTCATGTACATTTGTATATTACAAGTATATTATGTACTTACTCAAATTACTGTTTTGCTCTTAAACGACCACATGACAACCAAGACAGGAAAAGTGACACAAATACGCATTGGAAATTGCATTAGTACAAATGTTGCAATGCATTAGAGTTAGATGCAGGCTGGCTCGGGTAGTCGGGTACGGCCATAAATTTACGTTGTAGCCAACGCAGCCCGCATGATGTAAGGTGAAAACAGAAAACGTCCGTGACATGCTGTATACGATTAACTGATGTAAATACAAAATTGCACCAACGATTATCTAATATTACGTGATAGACACGAGAACATCGATTTAAATATTTTAACGTGTAACACGAGATTGATAGAGCAACGTATTTTTGTGGAACGAGTTATAATAAAACTTTGATTGATATGTATTTGTTTCTTTGTGTTTTAGTTTTCGTGATCTCAATTATCTTGTTTTAAATAGATATTGTTTATTGCGTTTACCTATCTTATAAACTAGTTTACTCCGCCAATTTTTTGTAATCTTTTTTTATTGTATCGACTGAGTAGTGACTTATAATAAAAAATAATATTAATTTATATTTTACCTACTTGGAAACGAACAACTGCATACTTATTTACCAACTTGTAGTAGGTATTTAGGTAAGTATCAGTAAGGAAAAAAGAAAAAGGTTTATTTCAAGGTCCCCAAACCATCACCATACAAAAATAATAATAATAAAAAAACTATTACAGTACGTCTTCGTGACACGAAAAATAGGCCTTCGCTCAGTATGAGTTGCTGCATCAGTACGGTGCAGCAAAGCTACACCTTGTACTACGTAAATGGAATCCTTCCTTGCTTTATGCCTTTTCCGTATACAACACTTCTACTTTCAATAGATCTGATTGACTATACACGTGATAGCATAGCGTATAATCTAATGAATATTAAACATCGACGAGTTGGCAGTTGGTGACTTGAATGTTAAATCCTTATTATATGGCTACTTTAAACATAAAACTTGCAAAAATCGTTAAACTTTTATATCCACCTAAGATTCTTTCATTATCTTTTTGGTTCCCGTTATTATACTAATATTATTATTGTTTTAATCCATGTAATGATGAATTCAAGGTAAAATAAGTAAACTGCGGAAATTAAAGCCACAAAATATTGTCCAATTTATGCCAGTAGGTAAACGATTCCTTCCAAATCACAGGACAAGGGGCAAGGCGTGGTAACATAGACTAAGAAATGTTCAGACAGAACAGGAAAAGATTAAAAAATATTTTTTAATAAATGTATTGAGTAATGTTATAATATAAGTCGTAGAACAAATGCTGTTTATGATGTTAGATCTAAGTCATGCGATATTTTACAAGTAACTCTGTATAATATCTTAATCCATTTTTGATTCCAGCCATCGCCAAAAGCGTGCGTGATCGGTGCCGGCTACGGAGGGCTGGCAAGCGCCCGCCATCTAAAGGAATATGGCGTCGAATTCGTTGTCTTCGAGGCTCAGAGAGGATTCGGTGGCAACTGGAGGTTCGACAGGTACAACGAGGAAGATGGATTGCCGCCTTTTACAGGAGTTTACAAGAAGTTAAGGTAACATAAACATTTCTACTTCTTGATAATTTTGTGTGACATACCGGTCGGCAATTTGACAGGTTTTTTTCGTAAATAGACAGCAAAATCTCCCTTAAGAGCTCTAAAATACCTAGGTACATCTAATTATGAATTAATGTAATAGTTAGTCAAAAAAATTAATGTTAACATTAAAAAAAAAGTTAACCGGTACCTACATAATCTTCATCAATTCATGATCAAAATTCACAACTGCATGGCCAAATCGTCTTTGGCAGAGCTTTTACAACTGCTAGCTTAAACTTTTGCAGTCGCCCGTACTCCTCGCGAGTGTTGCGTTCGGCTCTGTCAAAGTATAATAAAAAAACTCAACTCAACTCGTGACCACGGTCGCTGTAACGCGGTCGAAACGTCGAGAGGTAATTCATAATACCGTGATTAAGTCCCACGTATACATAAACATAAAAAAGATAAGAATCTACCACACGGGCGTAGCCAGGATTTAGTTTCGGGGGGGGTTTGACAAAAAAAAATCGGCCAA
>BHDV01030387.1:651908-662157 GCA_005406045.1 Adoxophyes honmai
ATCTACATAAGTGGTTTTCCCGGGAAAACGCAATTTTCCGAGAAAAAAAATAAAAACCGGGATATGAATTTCTTACTTACTGAATAATCCGAGTAAAGCTCGGTCGTACAGCTAGTTTTAACTTTATCATCAGAATGTCGATGCTGTCGTACCTAAAGGTATCAATATATTACACGATTTTAAAATTTGGAAACCAATAAATTTCTACCCACGGCAGTCCTCAACTCCTTCCCAACATTTATATACCATGTACTTAAAGCAATACAAATTAATTTCTTTCCTGGAGGCAGTCGGGCGAAACAAAGATCTAAAATCGCAAATAGTCACTTCTGGATTGCTTTCTTATTAGTTTGTTTTTGTAAAGTTACGAAAGAAGTGTACGCACAATGATTATAAAAATAACGCTCAATTTGAGAGAAATTCACGAATTAAATATTTAATTTAATAATGGGTTAAAATAACAAATAAGTATAAGTATGTACGTGCATTACGCAGAGAAATCACGGACGTTAGGTAATTTAAACCGGTTGCGTGGCATCGAGACCGAGTCTTAGTTGAACACAGAGTATATGATCGGAGTTGCCTGTACTACGGACCAACCTATACACGCTCAAAATATATCTAGACTAGAAAATAACATAGCCTAAATCATCAAATCCTGAAACCAACACGGTATGTTTCTCTGATCCGGGTACACTCATTCGAAACATCAATTATTCATCTCATGCATAGTGCATAGCCCATGTACCTGTTACGTTCTTACTCAGCCCTCAATATATCTCTATTCATCCCATAAAATGCTTAAATTATAGATCCTTAGTATTTCGATGTAGATTTATAACATTTAAAAGATTAGAGCTGCGGATGGTTATACTTCTTGTGTCTGATTTGATTGTATAGGATTTTGTAATAATTAAGAGTAATATCCAATACCTACGAGGTAGTCGAGTAAATAAATCTCATAACAGTAAGTATAGTAATTACCATCTCTTGAAATAAATGCTTCGTGACTATTATTACTTGATTAGCTTTAACTAGTCACGATTTCTTATAACTACATAATCTAACTCGACCGGTAATGTCTCTCGATAAATATAATAATACGGTTTTAATAAAGCATAAAGCGCTAAAGGGACTGCTAAACGTGTAATGTTCCTTATCCTCTGCCTACCCCAATCGGGAAAACAGGATGTATGGTGTTCTAATAAAGCCTTAAATTGAAATTAAATGAAACAAAACATAAAATTCAAAATTTTATCTATGCAAATAGGCTCCTAATACGAGCACTTTTAGATATTTTTGACTTGACTTTTGTTTAACTTATTGACAGGGCTATGTTAGTCAAGTTGTTATAAAGGGTGGTCGAGTTTTCAGACGCGTTTACCCGACCACTGGTTAAAATATTGACGGTCAATTTCCGGTCATCCTGTATAAGAAACATACTTATGCAAACTATCATTGTTTGAGTAAGTAATTTGCTAAATGTAAGAAAGTCAATAGGAATGAAAATTGTGTCACCATAACATTAGACAAAATAAAATAATTCCATGTAGTGTATTAGACGTGGATCTCTGCAATATTTAACAAGTGATTCAAGAATCTACTTACTTAACGCAATTTAAAAGAAAGTGACGATCTATAAACGTCCACACCAGTGCGCTTTCGCGTACACCTTGCGTCTTCCTCTGACGCATGCCCGTGCAACCGCCAACCACATTGCATGCCGCCAGCGCGTCTTCATTGAGGACGGATCTAGTTTCAGCGCATGCGCTGTGTTTGCACGGGCATGCGTCAGAGGAAGACGACAGGTGAACGTGAAAGCGCACTGGTGTGGACATAGCTTATTGTTTTACACGTCACGTTTCGTTTCAGGACCAATACTCCGCGGCAGACGATGGAGTTTACAAACTTCACGTTCCCAGATTCAACGCCATCGTATCCTTCAGGACCCTGCTTCTACAAATACTTGCAGAACTTCACCAAGGAATTTGACCTGGAGAAGTATATTCAAGTACGTTGTTTTAGTCTAGTACTTCTAGCAGAACACGGCGCGATTTGCCGACACCCAGATTTGTTACTAATATTATGAATGCGAAAGTCTTTTTGCATTTACGCATACCCTTGAGTCGTTTCCGAGGTTGGATGTCGCGGCGATAACCCAGAGGTTATGTGGAACTAGCCTCCCCAAGTCCCCAGAGTAGGGAATGTTCCACCCACTAAAACCTTACCACCCTCTTGACCGTTGGTGCGGGTGTCATGGGAACCTCAGGCTCACTCATAATTAAAAATACAGATAACTGACATAACCACGTTTGGCAGCAACAGCCGTGACTCCTAGATGAAGGGTTACAGACAAGCCCGAAACGAAACTAGCTAAACTCGATTTAAGACGTGAATTATCCGTATTTTTTTCCGTGTGGTATCGGGTGAAATATTTACATCTCACCGAGCCTTGAAAATTGTGCTTGTTCAGAATTTGTCTACTAATTTTCAGTTCCGGAGTCTGGTGACATCAGTCAAATGGGTTGATAAAAGTTGGGAAATCACGTACACGAAGACTGATACCAAAGCGCAGGAAACGGCGACTTGTGACTATGTCATTGTGTCCATAGGTCATTACAACAGACCTAAAGTGCCCAAGTTCGAAGGACAGGATAATTTTAGAGGTACGTAATTATTTTGTTAAATACTACTTTTACTCTAAGTATAAACATGTCTCATCCACTCAAAGGTTGAAAATATAGTACCTAACTCTAAAGGGACGATCCAAAGAAGTCCAGAGGTGGACTCGAGTCCACTTCTGTACGTTGCGTTGTTTCTAATCTACAGACACTCACTGTCTCTCAAGTACAATTAAAATGGGTCGGTTATCTAACTAAATTATTATGGAATTCGATCCTTTTTCATCGCTCTTTACCTCGTTAGCGTAATTCTATATTTTCATTTTACAGAAGATACCGAAGATTCACTTTGCTTCATCAGTTTACGTTGCTTTGCTCAATCGTGTAAAACCTTCATAGTATGCCTTTTCAAAACCTTTCATCATAGCCACAGCATTGCTAATTAATTTCTGCAGGCCAGAAGACATCAAACTTCCACTGTTATAGCTAAGAAGAAAAGTATCTTAGAACTTTTTGCCGATCTAATGTGACTTCTTATCGGTTCCAGGGAAGATAATTCACACCTACCAGTACAAAGACCCTGAAGTTTTCCGGGACCGCAAAGTTCTTCTAGTGGGTGCTGGGGCGTCAGGGCTCGACCTGGCGACCCACTTAAGCAACGTGACGTCACGCCTGGTCCATAGCCACCATCTGCAGTATAACCAGCCTTACTTCGGAGAGAGCTATGTGAAGAAACCTGACATCAAAATGTTCACTAGCACTGGGGTGGTGTTCGTGGATGATACGTATGAGGAGATTGAGGATGTCATTTTGGCTACTGGTGGGTTTCTAATTTAAACGTATTTTTAACCCCCGACGCAAAAACGACGGGGTGTTATAAGTTTGACGTGTCTGTGTGTGTGTGTGTGTGTGTGTAAATGTGTATGTATCTGTCTGTGGCATCGTAGCTCCCAAACGGATGATCCGATTTTAATGCGGTTTTTTTTGTTCGAAAGCTATATCCGTCGAGAGTGTTCTTAGCTATGTTTGGTGGAAATCCGTTCAGGTCTTCAAGGTCATCAGGTCATTTGTTTGGTGCGATGAGAATGTTACACGTTCAGTAAACCCATTGGGTTGGGGCTCGTCGGGGGTGTTTTTAATTTTTAATTAATGTTGGTTATTACTGTGGGAGTTGACTACTCTATGTCAATTGACACCCTAATTCAACACTCTCTTTGGGATTCCAGGTTATGACTTCGACTTTAGCTTCTTAGACGAGAGTTGTGGGCTGACAATATCCAGCAAATATGTGTTGCCCGTTTACCAGCACATGGTGAACATCCGGCGGCCGAGCATGATCATCCTGGCGCTTCCAAAGCCCATCATCACAAGAGCTTTAGATGTTCAGGTAAGGGAACTTAAGGCAGGCAGGTTATTAATGCTACTATAGGAGAATAAATAACGTTCCTAACATGTTTTTACTAGGTAGTCAAAATGTTGTTTCCAACGTTAGATGAAGTCATATCGGTGTACTTGTGAAATTGGTATTAATTTATAGGTTGACAAGCTCGTGTTCGATCGTTCTTGGGATTGAAATGCAGTGGCGAGAGAGACGTCAGCGGAGACTTGCAGAAGTGGTGGGAAATAACATCGCGTGTCGCTATGACAGACTTCTCTCTCGCCACCGTATCTCATTCCCAGGGCCGGTTTTGCACTAGGTCGTCAGATTGACATGACATTTAGATTAGCGAGTTAGAAACTTAATACAACCGTTTTGATGAAGACTGAATTCTATTCCTCAACAACCGTTTTTTATTCAATGCTGAGGAAAGTATTTTCAATTTCGGTTCACATTGTACGATTCTTTGCCTTTCCACATCAAGTACTTCACTGCTATTATGGCAAGCCGTTAGCCTATTTTGTAGGCTCTCTTGCCCGCATATCCACACTGCAGCAATTTCTTTGCCTTTTGTCCAATATAGCATTATTTTTGGTGTTTCGTTGGAGACTGATTGTGCTTGTAGGTAGTACCTACATACCTGAGTAAAACATCATTGCGATTGCAAACGTTCTCGTAACGTATGCGGAACAAAATTTATATCTGTTATATTATAATCCACAGGCAGAATACGCAGCAGCGCTGATCGCTGGTAAATTTGAACTGCCACCGCAAGAGGACATGCTCAAGTCATGGCTGAAGCATGTATATGAACTACAGTCAAAGGGAAAGAAGATAGTCGATGTCAACTTCTTGGACAATTTGCAGGTAAGACATGGGAATGGACTGCTTAATTTAAAATACCTTGGAGTCAGGGCCAAAGACTAGTACAGGACGATAGCTGCTAAGTAAAATTGTGGGTACAACAGGGTACCAGAGGGCATGCTCGTTCTTTACCCAGAGGATTAGCATCGTCATTCAGCGTGGTAATGCTGCCAGTTATATACAATACACGCAGTTATATACAATACGTGCAATTTTAATTTTATATTTAAGTTTTTCTTTTTTACATTTTATGTAGGTTCATACATAAGTTTAGTGCACATACATTAGTGACCTCACTCGAAACTTCAGAGCACTGTGTCCTCGTCTGTTCTTTTTCGTTAAATAAAATAAAAAATACGTATAGAATAGTTTTTGGTAATCTATGTGACGGATTTCAACAGAGAATTTAATAAACGCATTCTGCTTCATATAGGTACTTCACATAGGTGTCTTCCTCTCGATGTATATCTCCTTTGTTCGCAGGATCAATATTTTGCGAACTTGACTCAGGAAGCTGGCATCACGAGAGCGGCTCCTGTCTTGACGGAAATGCGGGACTTCAACGCAGTAAACCGTTTGGAAGACTTGCTGAACTACCGGGATTACGACTATGAAGTGCTCGACGCACACACATACAAAAGATTCTACAATCCTCGGAACGAAACCTGTGATATACAAGTATTATAAGAAGTCATGGACGTTGAGCAAGTTGTATACATGATAGGATCTACTTTTTGAATGCTTTTGTAATATTTGCATGTGTGGAAGTATGTTTTAAACTTTGGAATGTCAAAAGATTTTCATGTACAGTCAGCGTCTGATACATGGTTACACTTTGGTACTTTGTCACTGTGATCGCAGTGACAATTTCATGCGAGAGTTCAAATATGAGGTTAATTAGAAAAGGTACTAAAGTGTATACATGTATCAGACGCTGACTGTACTATTTCACTATGTTTATTGTGGCCACTCTCTTTGTCTCCATAGTTAAGTTTCCCCTCTGCCTCTGAAGGTTGGCTGTAAGAGATCCGTTAAGAGGCAAATCCGCCTTTCTGCTTCACCATCTTTAATTTTATTGGTTTTGTATTTCATGTATTGTTTTGAATTATTTAGACGTCATTATTATGAGAAAGTGGGTGGCAAAAGTAAGTACTTAGTGTTTTTTTTTGTATTTGTAAATATGTAGGTTTTTTGCATTATTATGTAAGCAACCTGTATATACCTACATGAAGAATCTAGTAGACTTCAGAGCCACAAAAAATGTAAGTATGAGATGTATGTATGACTGACGCTTTGTTGCACATAAATTTATTGTATGTAGGTGGAAAAATAAGTTTGTCAATGCCACATGATTTTTGAGGGTTTTCTGAAAAAAGTTACCTTTTGTTTGTTTTTCTTAGACACTAAGAATTCCGAGCTCCTCGAACTAAGTATTTTAAAAGATAAGATACACTTTTTTGAGAAATCGAATTTAATGATATGAGAGATATTTTGCTGAAGTTAACGCGTAACATTATTAAAATTTATAAAATTTGGTTACCTAAATGTAAATATTTTTTTTTTATAATTATGTACAACTAGGTTTAAGAATACGTTAAAGAATAGAAAATATACAAGATTTTTTTTTCTTTTATTTTTCTGCCTAGCCCTCACCTCTTCACTCTTTAATTTCCTAAATGAATTTCAATATATAGTCTTGAGTCCCGAGGAAGACAAGAAGAGTCAGGCGAAATTGTAGTCAGCAGTTAGTATCACATACTATAGGACCATTTAACGTAATTTTGGAAGGATAGTTTTTATTTACCTGTGTGGTGCCGGGTTAGAATAGCACGTCCCCCTTTCTTCCCGTGGGTGTCGTAAGAGGTCGACTCAGGGAAAGCGTTATTTATTTATTTATTTATTTATTATTACATTGCACAGTACATCAGTGTGTATTGTGGGCGACGGGCTAGCAACCTGTCACTGCAATGTCACGTTTAAGCATCTGGTTACAATAAATTTGCTAAACGTGGCACGGATTTTTGAATTCATACTGTGCTCTGCCTACCTGCTCTGTTGAATATTAAAAAAACATTACAAAATTTTTAGGTGACTGTTTTCTGAATAAAGTCTGATTGGTCCAAACGTTTTGTCATGGTCACCCTACATAGTTACAACCAACGTCGAAATTGAATCAGTTTACAATTTGCCGTCGAAATTTCACGAGCGTTTATAAACTGACGACGCCGTTTGTAAACGGTGGAATTCTACAATTTGACTAAGACATATACATTGCTGACTGAATTAATTTGTATGAAAAAAATGTAGTTGGTTTTTTAACAGAATCCGTACCAATATATAAATGTGAGTGTGTTTGTTTGTCCGTCTTTCACGGCTAAACGGAGCGATGGATTGACGTGATTTTTTAGGTGGAGATAGTTTAGGGCACGGAGAGTGACATAGGCTACTTTTTATCCCGGAAAAAAATTGATGTTCCCGAGGGAAAACAAAAATATAGTTTGCTTGATAGATCGATATCGATCGATGATAGATCGATATCAATCGATAACCGATCGATAGATGATAGATCGATGGCGCCGTGTGTCGTTTGAAACGAGAAGTTTTCTTATGGTTGTGCTTTATACCGCAATATAACCGAGTTCCACGCGGGCGGAGCCGCGGGCGGAAAGCTAGTATAACATATTATGTTTATTAGGGTTTATATACTAGTTGCCATTAAAATATTATGATCAAATGGAAACCACGTACCTACTGTATCTTGTAATGATACAGCGCCTAGTTAGTGCATGTAAAATTTACATTTATGACCCTGTTGCAATTATGCAAGATAATTAATACCCATGCAGTTTATTCTAGGCTATTAAATATATAATTTTATTTAATTGAAATATTTGCCTAGTTTTCCGACCAAAGGTATAAGAGAATCTTGGGTAGGTAGTAATATTCATTTTGATACGCAATATAGGCGAGCATCTTCGTATTATCATTATTTAAATTTAAATTAAATAATTTAATTTCATGATATAATGCTCAGTGTGCGTGCTGTCGCGTTCTTTCTCCCGGTTATTTTCGTCTGTAGCGTTCTGCATTACGAGTCAAAGGATGTTACAAAGGAGGTAAATCTAAGTGTAAGGTTCATATGTGTGTTAACTGCCCCGTATTAGTACTGAATAGAACTAGTCAAATAAACAAAAACGAGTAAATGCTTCAAAAGGCTGAGGGGTTTACTTCTGATTGGAATCAATAAATCTATAAATTAATTGTTTGCAAGTTTAGTACATTGTCACTTTTGTGGACTAGCTTTGCCCAAGTTTTTGTTAATTTAGATTAATACAAGT
The DNA here is from genome assembly GCA_005406045.1 of Adoxophyes honmai. NCBI lineage: Eukaryota > Metazoa > Arthropoda > Insecta > Lepidoptera > Tortricidae > Adoxophyes > Adoxophyes honmai. The sequence goes on from BHDV01030387.1 coordinate 660,110, forward strand.
GACTGCGATTAAAAACTTACGCTTTTCTGATTAAAGTACGGAATAATAGCGTAGTGTTTATTATGAATGTGTGATTAAAAAACGTTTTAAACATGCAACTACCGTGATCATCTTCGCTCTTAATTAATTCGGAAAAGTCGCGACTTAAATGGAGTTTATCTCGACTTGTTTCGGTTTATAGTCGGTAGCCCTTCATCAAGACAGCGCGTTTGTCTAAACAGTGGACCAAGGACCAGCCCATAACAATGTCAAGCTAAACTAGACTTAAGGCATGAGTTGCTTCGGATTTTAAATTTTAAAAATGTTTTAGCAATTCCACCGAACGTGTGTAGTAGGCGCTGGGTACGGAGGCCTAGCAACGGCACGCTACCTAAAGCAAAATGGCGTCGATTTCAAAATATTCGAAGCGCAGAAGACTTTTGGAGGCGTGTGGCGGTTCAGGACCGAGGAAGAGGATGGACTGCCCCCGTTTGTAGGGGTTTATAAGAACTTGAGGTGAGGATAAGTAAAGGTACAAAGTGGCACAGTTATCAAATTCTTTGACTGTACATATATCCCGCACGCGACACGACTCGCGTGTGTTGTTGTGCTAAGCCTACAGATGACTAGAGCAGGCGCTTACCTTATTCTAACCCGACACCACACTGGTCTATTTAATTGTATGTCCAATTTATTATTTCTCGTTGACATTACATTTATTAACGGTATCGAAAACGTGTCTTATTATTAGCTCGTCAAAATTACCCAGATGGAATTGTGGATGATCTAGCTGTAGTATGTTTAGATTATGTTTTTATCCCTCAGAACAAATACACCACGTCAGACAATGGAGTTCGCTAATTTCACATTCCCAGACGCCACGCCATCATACCCTACGGAATCTTGCTTCTATAAGTACATCCGGAAATTCACCAAGGCGTTTGATCTCGAGAAATATATTCAGGTACGTATCAGACTTGTGAGAAAATAATAGCAAACTAAAACAAAATACAAAATTATAGAAATAAAATTTGTGATACGAAAGTAGTGGTTCTTACTCAGGTAACGTCACACAACATAAATGCATTAGTTAAATTGTTAAAAATATTAGCCTGATAAAAGTTAGGATATTCAAAGTCATAGTCATATTCATTTATTGCATTATGTTGTACAGTCACCAGCATTAATATCTGCCACGAAGAAGCGTGCAAAAATATCTGACACGTCTTGCTGCCCCTGGTAATAGAGTCTTATCAGATCAGATATTATTGGTGCTGGTGACTGTACATAGATCTTACATAAATTATTGTTTCAAACATAAACCCTGCAACCCTGCTGGGGCACTGCAATATTAAAAATTCATAATAAAGTGGAATGAAACTGCGATTTATGGACACCCCAAATTTAGTAGGATTATTTGAGGCAAATGACTTAGTAGCAATAAGAAAGATTTATTTCGTATCACCATTTTGATTTCACACTACATTTTTTATTACACCTACTAGCACCTATGTTTATTAGTTTTATTACAGCTACTAGCACCTATATTTATTACAGCTACTATTCCATCATTTTTTAATGGCTTTCACCCTTGCTAGTTTGTCAAGGAGCATTTTGTCAATGTCGAGACCCAACACACTTAAGCAGATCATTCGGTTTATCATTTACACTTTATGTAATTTGTTATCACATGTGACGCATATCGGGTGCAACGTCAGGTAACATCATAATCAAGTGTCGTGCCTGTACAATTTATAGGATAGACAAGTCTTAGATAAGTTAAATTAAAAAATAATCAATGCATAGTTCTAGCAAAAAAACTGGATTTGAATTCGGTCTGTAAAAAAACTATGAAGTCATTAACCCATATTAAACCAGATTAAATGTAAGACAGTTTGAATATAATCAAAATGGTATTCAAACGAGGCTTTAGGGATCTAATCCGTACCAATATATAAATGTGAAAGTGTGTTTGTTTGTTTGTTTGTCCGTCTTTCACGGCTAAACGGAGCGATGGATTGACGTAATTTTTTAGGTAGAGATAGTTTGGGGCACGGAGAGTGACATAG
>BHDV01030398.1:0-16929 GCA_005406045.1 Adoxophyes honmai
CGTTTCCATACAAAATATGACCGCTCCATTTCCTCTTAAGTAAGCTTATTTTTTTAAAGCTGGGCCAGCTTTCTATAGTCCTTATATGTATGACTGTGCGATCCTATCCATTAACATCAACTCGTATTAATCGACCTAACCATCGAGACGCTGTGAAATGAACTCGTTAGGTTTTCGATAGTGTCACAGTGAAATGCTACCTACATAAGTTTATTTACTGGTGCTCCTAATTTGGACTTGTTATGATCGTGAGTGTTTTAGCATAAGTATCTTAAATACATGTATTGTTAAGTGCTCAGTGGTTTTATTGAAGCAGATAAATACCAAACAAATGGCTTAGCACAGTAACATGCACGAGACGAAACGCGTGCGGGATGGACTACCTGTCACTTTCTGACGTCTCTAGTTAGACTGTGACAAGTATAGTCTAACTCGTGCCTTGTGCTAAACCGGCTGGGACACACTGTTCCAGAGTAGGGTAACCCCCCTAGTAACGCCATCTAGCGAATGTAAGGCAAAAAAATACGTCAAAGAAAAGTAAACCAGCCGGCCGTTTAACAAAATGTTATTGTTGCCAACGGTTATCGTAAGTGTTCAAGTTTTTCGCTCGTATATTTAAGTTGGCTTAGTGAGTTGGAGGATGGTAACACATTACCAGCGATTTGGGTTCGAATCCAGGACGTATTGTATCTTTTTGCATTTTTTGTAATATGTAGTTATGACTCGAGAGCGCCCTCGACCGACTTGCCTTAACACATTTCCCTTGTAAACTTGCTTACGCACCCATTAAAAGAAATAAGTGCTCACGAATACATAAAATATATTTATTTAATACACATTAATCTTAAGGTACATAGGTAACTGAGTATAATCGGTGGGGCTTTAGTTATCGCTGCGTTCGTAGACCCGCACCGACGGCTGCATAAATACGAGTTTTGAACCTGGAAAAAACGTTAACATTAGTGTACATACATACATACATACAATCACGCCTGTGTTCCCAAATGTAGTAGTCAGAGCACACGAAACGTGACATAGACAAAACTAGTTTTTTTTTTAGGTTTGGCAAGATGGAAGAGGTAGAATAGTGACAGGTTGCTAGCCTGTCGCCTAAACCATACCTAAATCTATTTCCTTAGTCGCCTCTTACGACATTCACGGAAGAAATGGATATTGGATAGTGTATAGATAAACAAAAAGTAATAAGTAAGTAGTACTACGTATAGGAGGTCCACTCCCGAACAAAAATTATGGGTAAGTGAAAAAAATGCCGTCTCTTTCTATCGTTGCAGGCTTGCACTCCAAATTTAAACTTATTGCGTGGCTTTTGAGCGTTCATGTTCCGATGAACGCCGCTGACTCAAATGCGGTTTTGCGGCATAGGGTTATACCCTATACAGGGTGTCCCGTAAGTAGTAAATGAAACTAATTGAAAGTAAATTTATTTTTTGCCATTTCAACTTTCCACAAAAATTTAACCCTCCCGGTAAAAAAGGACCACAGGTTAATTAAGAAATTAAGCTTAAAACTGGCCAAGTGCGCGTCGGAGTCGCGCACAAATGGTTCCGTGCGATTGACTAGGTAATTTGAATAATTAAAAAAAATATCGTCCAGAACATGATTGTTCTATGAGAGCCCCGATTAATTATTATTGGTAAAAATTGGTTTCTGATTACGAATCACCTGTACCTACTTATATTATTACATTTGTGTACCTCAATCCGTTATTCCCTAGCAGATCGCGACGAGCTCAGGGATGGTGCACGGGCGGGAACAGCAACGCTTCATGTTGTTTCTGAAGTCCCGGCTTCTGCTCTCCAGGGCTCGGGGGTCTATTGCGGGGTTAAACATTTGCTCTGAAAAAAAAAATGTTCACTTTTGCGTAATTTCTGTACAATTTGCTCTTTTCGTTCTAATAGGAGCAAAATATCTTAAAGCTTTTTATTAATGTCTTGCAGTTTCCCTAAGGTACACTTCGTACGATCGAGGACTTTAATTCATGAGCCACCACAGAACCTTTTCAAAGAAAAAGTCACTACTATTTCCCTTGATAATTAACGGGACGTCGCTATGACATTTACTGTGAATTGATTCCATGGTGGCTCATGAATTAACTGTACTATGACTAAGGGATAGGTAACTTTGGAGTTTTAATACACTTTTCTACCATTGGGATTTGGGATGGAAAAATAAAAAAGCTCGTGATTCAAAAGAGAAGATAATGTCCCAAAAAAACATTGTACACAAGTATGGCGGTCACGGAATGGAATTAGCTATGAACATTTGTACAAAAAATATTTTTCAATTTGTATCAAAAACGCCCATGACTGAATAAGAAAAACATTTTATATTCAAATTAAAAAAAAAGAAATGGTGAAATTTTCATTAAATAGTCCAAGGATAACATAAAAAAATGGCGTGAATAAACGCTCTACATCGCAAATAACAAATCGATACTGATCGGTTAATGGTGCGTAGCGCGTATTTAGTTTGGCTGTTAAGATCTTAACGCACCGCACGACCTGTACAAGTATAATTTTTTATGTGTCATAGGTTAAGATCTACATAGGCGTTTTAATGCAATTTAATCGTAAACATTTTTTTACGACGTAAACAGTGATTACGAGGTGATTGATAGTTGAACTACTACAGTTTAAATAATATCGTACGTAGGTAATACACGGTTGGAATTCACGTGCCTACCATAATATTTTTTTAAGTCGATGTTGTATTTTTTAATATTAACGCTGAATACGGGTGTATTGTTAAACATTGTGCAGTTCACACGTCAGTATTATTCGTATCAGTGCATAACATGATTTCGAATATAAACAGTAGGTAGATAAGGTTTGATAAAATATACGAATCTAGAGAAAGAATGAGCTCTAATGAGTTTTAATTTCATATAGGTACGGGGTGGCCGGCAATTGACCGTAATTAAGTACTTTAATCACATGGCCTGCGTGAGTGACCGACGGACTGATACGTTGCCTGCGCATTGCGTCGCTCGGCGCTGTTCGCTAGTTTGCGAAATGTAGAAACCAACCAAAAGCCGGACACCGTTTATTTTGGCCGGACATGCCATCGAAAAGCCTACCTATGTCGGGTTTTAGCCGGACGCCTGGCCACCCTATTTCCCACAGAGCTTTTTTCCCGGAATATTTATGTAATTTTTCCGGCAGGGTTTTGTGGCTGTGGCTAACTTACCCATGGAGTTGAAGTCAACCCGCCCGTACATAGGGCACAGGGTAGTCTGCACCACGTTAGTAAGTGAGTTGACGCAAGTGGCGAACGCTAAGTCAGTGTGCGCAGACGTCACGATGTGAGTTGACGCGAAGTTGGCGCTGTACGCCATGAGCAGGGCTAAGAGGAAGTGCTTGCCGAACATCTTGGAAGTTCTGCGAAGTAAAATAGAAGGTAGATTCAGTAAAGATTATTAACTATTAAAAAGTTTAAAGTCCTTCTGTATATCTTAAGAACTCTTGACCAGATCCGTGTGATGTCGGGTTTAGAATGACACATCTCCATTTCTTTCGTGGATGACGTAAGAGGCGACTAAGGAATTAGGTTAAGTTAGATAATATATTTTAGGTGACAGGCTAGCAACTAGCAACCTGTCACTATTATTCCTGTCAATTCATAACCTCAGAAAAATAGGTACGATAGAAGTGGCCTTAAAACATGAAATAGTCATGGTAGCAATATTCGGCAACGCCGTCGGCCGAAGCGCCGAACATTTAACAGTAGCCGAATATTCGTGGCATCTCTAAGCTTAGGTGTCGAATAATCCAAGGAAAGAGAGAGACAGCACTCTTCTTTCTTTTCCTAGGCAAAACAATAGAAATAGGTAGTTAAATGTGACAAAATGAAAATGACACATTTGCCACTTCTTACTAACTAGCAACTCACTATGCTCAATCCGCGCTTCGTGGGACTAACGTGAGTAGCTATAGAAATATTTCAGCTCATTTAATCACGAAGCTAAAGAATTCAATGTGTTTCTTTCTAATGCTTCCTCTACACTACTTGCGACGTTCCTCGGCGAGGTACTTAACTTTGGCTAAACTCCGAAGCGACGCAACCCACTCGTTAAAATTCGCGATGAAGTTCAAGCGCCTTTTCTCGGCCGCAAATACAAACAGCGAGAAGTCACCTGAGGTGAACTAACCAACTAACTAATTAGCTCAGGGACCCAAAGAGAGTCTTGGCTTCCGAAACGAGAGTTCCGAAACGCCATCTGTCCCGATCGTGCGCAGCCTCTTGCCAGTCGTGAAGTAAAGTTAAAAGAAGTACCCAAGCCGAACTCTCTACACTATCGTAAACCTCTAACATCATTCAACTTCGCGAGAAGTGTAGAGCAGCCATTCAGTCGCCTTTTACGACATCGACGGAATAAATGGGGTGTTATTCTACACAGTAAGTATACAGTGGAAATTAATATAAATACTTCTCGGCATCGAAAAGCAACCTGCGACAGTGTGCGTTTGTAGCCATGTTGCTGCGTTTATTTGTATTATAGCTATCTATAGCAATTTAAAATGCGATCGAATTAATGTATTCTCTTTCTTTCTTTATAGTGATCGCTCTATTAGGGTTTATTTTTTTAATCTCAGCCGCTAATTTGAAAAGTGCAAATGTAAAATTCACAAATAATTATAAGTAGGTACCACATTGTTTAACGCGCTCCCCAAACCATCGATAATGTTTGAATTCCGGTTAGAAGTGGTTTGCACGTGTTACATTATAAGAAAAAATGTGATTATCGTAATCAATCAAATTTCAACGTTTATCAGATTATAACAAATAATAATTTGTAGTAAAAAAAAACATAAGTAGGTAAATATGGGTTTTTAAAACCTGAAAGAACAACGTCAGGATTTATTTTACTGGTGTGGGTAGGTATCTACTTATTTGCCAAATATAAACTAAGAAACTTACCTGGAAAATGGAGTGAGCTTCCGAAGGGTTGAAACTTTAATGGCGGTCGCAAAAAAATACCACGCTTTTATAGACGAAGGGCGTCGTTTTCCAGAAGTGATTTAACTTGCAGCGAACGTCGTTGTTTGTTCACAAATTTTAATACGGAAAGTTCAAAAGCAATCTCGTTTCGTATAATGATCCGGTAAATATTCCACTCATTTCACTTTGCTACGGGACAGATCCTTGCGACGTGTACTAACTAATGGGACGTGCTAACTAACTCTAAAAATACAGCGTAAACATGTTGTTATAAATATCGGGAGCATCGTTTATCGGCCACTACTTTTTATCAATTGACCTAGCCGGGTGTAAACATTTGAACGGCCTGTCTGTGTTTCGTGGTTTAACTTTGCGAAATATTAGACATAGTTTTGTTATTGAACTAAGAACCTCTAGCCTTGTCAACCTACTTGGAAAAGTTACAGACAGGTAGGTGATATTACTATGTTCAAAAATTGTGGTCATTCTTAATTTATTAGGGCTCCGTACACAAAGGTTAAAACGAGACGATTACTTAAAATCTGTTCACTGTGTCCACTGTGCCTAAAATTAGGCTAGAAGTAGAAGTGACTACAAACCGTAGAATAGTTTCATTGGTTTTGCAATGTTACGTTCATGAGCTCTGCCTACCTCATTTGATGGATGCTTTATGAATTTAGGTATATAATATAAGATACTGATAATAAGAATAAAGGACCAGGTATCTGTCATATATCGTTTACTGAATATTATGTAAATGTCAAATAGAAGAAGCCGTATCGTTATCCTTTATTTCATGTAAGTAACTCTTCAAATTATTCTGTCATGTGACCGTGTGGTGTCACACATAAAACCATTCAATTTCTTTCGTGGATGCCGTAAGAGGCGACTAAGGAGGTTTTCGGGACCACTGGTAAAATATTTACGATCAATTCACGGCCACCCTGTATCCTCCTGACACCCCGCGTCCTATATGTAGTACATAAAACCAAGTCATTTGTAACTTTGTCTTTTGACATTAAGAGTCAGTTTTGAACTACACATAATTTGATGCCGGTTGTCAGGAGGGTATACCTATGTAAGTATTTATTGATCAAAAAACCAATGACACTAGTTTAAACATTTTGCTAAATGTTACTTCTATGGTCTTCATTCATAACATTAGGCTGGTGAGAGATCTCTGTATCAAAGTCTATCCCCGGAGCAAGTGCCTATAGACTTGACCCGAACACCGTGTCGTCGTCTGGGCATGCGTGATCGACCAAGTAAACAGATAGGACAGGCGTTGGTTACACAAGAGCTTTAAAGTAAGTAATTTACTTCAGTGCTATTGACAAATAACTATTTATCACAGACATGTGTAAAGCTAAAGATAAATTAGTAATTAGAGTTACTGGCGCTGGAGAACAATTGGGCTGTAGGAATTACTTTGACTGACGGACAAACGGACCTGCCAAAGTACGGTAAATTATTTTAAATGTAAAGTAATATTAAATACATAATGTTTGTTTATAAATCTACGCAAAACCATTGTAGAGATTTTTCAGGGTGGAAACCTGAAATTGTTATACGGAATTTGTTTTGTGGTCATAATACCAAAACATCTTTTCGCGCTCAGCTTAAATGGCTACCAATACGTAACCGTCGCAGCGTTCATGTCCTGTCGTTGCTTTTTAATGTTCTTTTTAAACCTCAATCCCCTTCCTACCTCGCCGAAAGATTTAGTTACTTGGCCTCCGGTTCTGGGAACCGACTACGGTCGAGTAGCAGTCTTTCCCTCGCTTTCCCGATCTCCATATCCAAATCTTATTCCAATTCCTTTTCCTTTCTTGCTGTCAAATTGTGGAATCAGGTGCCAATTGACATTCGACAATCGCAGACTGTGGCAACTTTGAGAAGACGTTTGGAGGAGTATTGGCTTGACAAATCGTCATAAATTTTGGTTGTTATGTGTCCTATCTATTTATTGTATGTTATAATATTTTATTTATAATATGGGATGTTATGTATTAGTTTATAATAGTGATAGTTATTTGTTTGTATTGGGATGTATTGTTTATGTATGAGATATATTTATTTATAATTGTCTGTTTATATTAAGTAGTTTTAGGTTTAACCTCCTTTTTTTTGTTCTCTTATTTTGTTTGTATGTCTGCTCGTTCCATTTTTCCTGTCAGTCGCCCGAAGGTTAACTGGTAGAGATCCCCTCGGGGATAAGTTCGCCTTTGTACGTAAGTTACACTGTTGTTCTGTAATATTATTCTATGTAATTGTTTTATGTGCAATAAAGAGTCATACAACAACAACAACAACAACAACAACATCTCAAAATTAGTACGTTGGTGAATCCGATTGCATGAGTGTATGTCAAATCATTTTCTAGCCATTTTTTTTATTGGAATGTTTTATGAATTAAAAAAAAAATCATTTTTAACTTAATAATATCCACTTAATGTACGGCGAAGTAATGTATAGGTACCTACATGGAAAATCAGGGATGTAATTCATAGTATCATTCTCCTTAGAATGTAACGATAAATCTTGAAAACATTTGGTTGATAATTGTCTCAAGTTATACAACACTTATTTATCGTAGTGCGTGGAATTTGGCACGTGTTTGCCATCCAGTTTTCAGCAGAGATATCCGAAACACAATAGTAACGGCCGCACGTGGCTTCTTTCTATGATCTACATATTTTTATAACTTCTATTACTTAAATGACATAACAATGTTGCCTGATTTTTGCAATTCTAAACTAGTGCTGTGCCGCACTGTGGAAAGTTAACGATAAATTAAATTTTGTATCGATTTTTGTAGGTTATCTCACAAAGTAATCTACTAAACGTTGTTTGGTTACAATAATCACATTTATTACATACATACATATCCTCACGCCTGTATTCCCGAGAGGGGTAGGCAGAGCACATGAATTCAAAAATCTTGTGCGACGTTTAGCAATTTTAGGGTAACCAGATGGTTAAACGTAATATTGCAGTGACAGGTTGCTAGCTCATTGCCCACAATACACTAACCCTTTCCCAGAGTCGACTCTTACGATACCCACGGGAAGAAAGGGAGAGGTGCTATTTTAACCCGCGGCACCACACGGGGCAACATACATACACATGCATGCATTAGTATACATGCATTCAAGAATTAACTTAAGGAGCATCCCCACTATCCCTACTAATTAATATTATAAATGCGAAAGTAACTCTGTCTGTTACGCTTTCCCGCTTAGACCTCACAACCGATTTTGATAAAATTTTGCACAGACGATCTTTAGACCCTGGGAAAGGACATAGGCTACATTTTATTGCGAAAAAAAGGTAATGTCTAAAATAACTATTCCACGCGGACAAAGTCGCAGGCACAGCTAGTTATGCTATATGTGTCTGGGCAGCCTTTTGGTCCAACTCCCATACAAAGTGATCTATCTCCTTTTTGTTTCATGAACAGAATTGGCTAAATAAAGTTTTTTGAAGAGGTGCTAATTATATTTTTTCTCGATAGTCGACATCTCAATAATCAAGAAACTGCAGCTCTTATATTTTTATTTTTTGTGGTTACTTCAAAATATTTTTTTATGTGGTCGTAATGGCGTTTGTGTGAAAAAATGGTTCCACAAGCGTAATGCGTATGGCTAGCTTAGAAAAAACAAACTACTTACACTTTTTTTCGCACTATTTCTATCAATCTATACAAACTATACAAACCAAAGTACCTAGCGATTAATCTGTACAAACCGATTTGCGCAGTTATCGATAAAACCGTGTGTAGCCAGCATTACGAAGTAGTTTTCCATCAAAACAAACCGCTTCAAAGTATTCCAAAACGAAATACATAATGTATAATGATATTGGAGACAATAACTACTTTTGAATTCATGTGCTCTGCCTACCCCTCTTGGGAATACAGGCGTGAGAATATGTATGTATGTATGTATAACTACTTATTTTCTCTCGCATACAATGTAACGATGGTGACTATTAATGGCTACACGTGTAGTGACAGTCTTGTGACTGTTTTTGAGAAGAAATTGGCAAGAGACATGCTTCTAATTATGGAAGGGCATCTTTCTGCCTAACTCTTCATACGGTGATTGCGTAACACAAAGAAAAACATCATGCCTGTAAGCAGATGTATAAATGGAGTAAGCAGTACGTCTAGTGTATTCATTTCGATGGTGCAGTCGTTAACGAATTCGTTTGCGAGTTGTCGCGGAATGTATGGAGACTTGTCGACCGTGGCAGTTGTGCAAACGTTCCGCTGGCGGCGCTGTCTCGCTTTCCATACAATTTTGCGATAACTCGCAAATTAATTCGTTAACGACTGCACCATCGAAACGAACATACTAGACGTATAGAGCACACGCAACGTCATTTGGATGAAACAGTGACTACGTAGCCAGTTTTAAGACTATTTTGGTTTTAAAATACAAATAGTATAGTAGTCAAACGGTGCCGGTGATTAAAGTTTGTTGATAAATATTATGAACCGTGACACTTATAATGAAAACTCACCTTTTAAATTTAGTTTAGCTGGACATGTTTCGGCCTTCATCTAGGAGCCGCGGCAGCTGTCCAATGAGCATTGCGCGGATTAAATTACTACTTTAGATACTGATCTAATTTATTAACTTGCCCATTTAATTGATAGAGTTGAGAAGAGAGCCAGCGTTGCCAACCTGGCATAAAAACTATTTTTTTTACATACATTCTCACGCCTGTATTCTGTATTCCCTGCTGTAGGCAGAGCACATGAATTGAAAAATCCAGTGCCACGTTTAGCAATTTCAGGGTAACCAGATGGTCAAACGTGATATTGCAGTGACAGGTTGCTAGCCCATCGCCCACAATACACTAACCCTTTCCCAGAGTCGACCTCTTACAACACCCACGGGAAGAAAGGGTGAGGTGCTATTCTAACCCGGCACCACACGGGAAGACAGTTACACTTGTCAATTTAGCATCCAACAGTAAAAAATAAACCATACCTATACTAAAATACGTAACGCTAGCTTTACATTATGTTTGTGGGTGAAGTTAACAACTCAGATAAATAATGTTAATTAAGATATAATGTTTTAGGGCATAGTCATAGGGTCGCGTCCGAGACCCGCAGATAACCTCTGTCCGTCACCTCGAAAATGCTGATCAAGTGAGGTGCTTTGCATAATAACTCTAATTAATAAACAGGTCAAAGTTGCATTGCCAATTACTTGGCATTGTAATATTTTGCTATTGCAGGCTTTAGAATACATACATACGAGTACATAATACATAATTCTCACGCCTGTATTCCCAAGAGGGGTAGGCAGAGCACATGAATTCAAAAATCCAGCGCCACGTTTAGCAATTTCAGGGGAACCAGATGGTTAACAGGACAGGTTGCTAGCCCATCGCCTACAATACACTAACCCTTTCCCAGAGTCGACTCTTACGACACCCACGGGAGGAAAGGGGGAGGTGCTATTCTAACCCGGCACCACACGGGTTAAAATAATACCTCTCCATTTACCCTGTGGATGTCGTAAGAGGCGATTAAGGAGGTTGAGATGCTTTAGGCGACAGGTTAGCAACCTGCCACATTACCTCTTTCATCAAGGTTTTTAAACCTAATATTTTGCTAAAAGCGGCTAAGAAACGTAATAAGTAGTCATGGTTTTGGCTATGTATCATTTCCTGTGCTCTGCCTAGCCTATTTAATAACTCCTATCCTTTTGTTTCATGGATGTCGTAATGCATGATTTCCACCAAACGGCCGGAATCGGAAAGAATTTTATGGTCTTTAAACGATACTGAACCTTACGGTCACTGTGTTTAAGAGCGTGCAAACAAAATTCGGTGATTTTGATGTTTTTCAAATGCTTTAGAAAGCTATAAATCCTTAAGTTTTTAAAGAAAAACTACTGTAACATATAAGTAAACTCTTTTTCTAGGGATTAACGGAAAGAAATATTTTATTAGCAACACAGATTTCTTTTACTTAGCCAATTTGTTGAAGGGTTTTCACAAAAATACTCGTCAGAGCTGTCTTTCACTTGAAAATTTTCCATTAAAATTTTCCATAAACGATATATAAACTTGTTATTATCTGATAGACAATATAGTCTACTAGGGATTAACGGATTAACATGAATCAAATTATTGGTTTTTATTATTCAAATATCATTTTACATAATTTGAAAGTTGAACCATTACTTTATTTTTTTTCTCATTGATTTTAATGTAATTACAAATGAAACAATTTTATTGTAAATTTACAGAATATGTTTAGTCTAACCATATTTTTTTCATGGCTAAATATGAGTTAATTTACATTTCACGATTTTTTAAACATTGGTCCAAAACCACTAAGGTCAGGTGGGGGAAGAGAAACGCAGAGATAAGAGGGCTCTACAGACCATAATCACTCATAACTCGACGAGTTATGGTCTGTGGTGCCTCTTACCCCTGCCCTGCCCCTGAATTTCTCTTCCCCCACCTGATCTTATATTACGTACGTAAAAAATGTGTGCGCCCTCTTAAGTCTACATTACCAAGCAGCGTACAAAAGCTAGGCGACGTACGTCGCCGGCGACCACGGAATACAAATATAAAGGTAATGTAGACTTAAACACAGTGACCGTAAGGTTCAGTATCGTTTAAAGACCATAAAATTCTTTCCGATTCCGGCCGTCTGGTGGAAATCATGCATAAGGGTCGACTGAGAATATAGGTTAAGGTATATTTTAGTGACAGACTAGCAACCTGTCACTATTATACCTCCCAACTTAAAATCTAAAAAATATGCTACAAATATGCACGAAACGTGAGATAGTAAAGTCGCGTTTTCACCTAGTGTTCTGAACAGTTCTGAACGAGCATTCGTTCGTTCGTGCGGTAGATGAAAACGCTCAACCGTTCGAATGTGTTCGTTCAGCGTTTTTTCATTTAAGTGAAAACAGATGTTGTCTGTTTTGAGCGAACATAAGCCGAACAGCGAACATTTGTTCTAAGCAAATGTTTGCTCAGAACACTAGGTGAAAACGCGGCTTCATGGTGTATGTTTAGCGTTTCATGTGCTCTGCCTACCCCATTTGAGAAAGCAGGCGTGATGTATGCGTGCGTGCTAAAATAAGAAACAAATACATAATGTCAGGTGTTTACAAAAAATGTAAGCGAAGTCACAGTAAAACTTAATTAGAGAGATGCGGCTACAGAGAAATCATCGGACATTCAGTATTCGTTCTGAAAAATACTCCCAATCCCAACAGCTGAATAAAAGATGAATAAAGTTTCAGCGAAGTTATCGTAAGGTTGTCGATCATCCGCACGTTTACCTTAAAACATTAATCTCCAGTTGTAATGGTCTAAATCAAACTCGGCAAGATTTTTTGTTGTGAGGGTAAGTTTGCGCATCGCTTTTTTCAGGTAAAAACTAATTCCAGCTACAAAAAATCTTTCCAAGATATTTCCCGGGAACTACATCATCAGTATTTGGAAACAGTAAGTAACTCCTTGTTGAAAACAAATGGCACTTGTATTCGTTACAATTATTGGATAGTCGAGTGAGTTATTATTTCCTGCAAGGCGTTTAGCTGGAAACGTTATTGAGATGGCAATAATCAATAATTATGTTAGTTTGCGCTAGTTAGTAAGTTTTGTAGCTCGCCGTGTTTGTTAAGGCAAAATTTGGGGTGGATAGTGGGAAGTGGGATAGCAACAAATTGCCTAAAAGCGTAGCAGAATTGCCTTGATTAAACATTAAATTACCGTGAGACTCACTCATGTTGAAATTTTTTTCGGATAACTCACGTTAATAAAATCGAGTTTAGCTCGACATGTTTCGGACTAATTCGTAGCCCTTTATCTAGGAGCCGCGGCGGCTGCTGCTGCCAAACGCGAACTGCGCGCCTCCGGAGGGGCTCCTAGATGAAGGGCTACGAATTAGTCCGAAACATGTCGAGTTAAACTCGATTTTATTAGCGTGAGTTATCCGAACAATTTTTCAACGGAATTGCCTTGAAATAAATTTAATGTAAAACTATTTCAATAGCTGCTAAAGAATTAGCTATCGATTAATTCAAATAACAATAAGGAAATAATTAAAATGAATAACGAAAAAATTTGTAAGTGCGTGCCAAAATTAACTTTCTACAAATACAGGATGGTCGAAAAAAGTTCTCTGTAAAAAAGTTCCCTGTAATTTTCATGAAAAAAAAAAAACTGAAAATATTTCCCAGCCTTTTGTACTCCGTCTTTTAATCAACCGTGTACCATAGAAACATCGAACGATTACAGGGTGGTACGCGCCGACTAACGGGTCTAGCGTACGGATCTTAAGGTAAGAAAAGCACAGGGCGCTATGACCTGAAAAGCGATGAAACACTTATTTCCCACAAGATTAAAAATGTAAATTTTCTGGAAATTTTAAAACTTTGTGACCAATTTTCGGCCACCCTGCATATTTGCATGCCATCGTGTTTTTGGTGCTATTCTGTAACTAACTAACTAAACTCAACGTCGAGCTGTAAAATTTTCCATACAATATGACAGCAAATTTTGCGACTATTTCACGTTCCGTAGTGACTTCTAGCATATTTTTCGGTTTTAAGTTAAGAGGTAGTATAGTGACAGATTGCTAGCATGTCGGCCCTAAAATATACCAATAAGCTTCCTTAGCGGAAGAATTGGACGGCTTTTAATCTAAACCCGATACAATACGGGAATTGCTTACTATTTAATTTACTAAGTACGTAGTTATTCTAATTATTGTGGTAAGTAGGAATACCATTAAAAAATCAATGTTCGCGGGCCAGAAAATAATAGCTTGCCACGGGCCGCGGTAATTGGGTTGCCGCTTGCCGACCCCTAAGGCCCTGCGCAGACGACAGTCTATCCGCGACGGACTTTTTAGTCTGTGAAAATAAAACCTATGGAGTTATATGCAGTAAGACATACGACGACGCGTAAAAAGTCCGGCGCACAATGCACACAATCCTCGCAGTCTATCGTCTGCGCTGCGCCTAACGTTGACTTTATGCTTCCTGTATAGTATACAATGGCGATGGCTTGAAGTGGGCCATCACTGGCCTGTGTGTACTGACTTAAGAGGAAATGGAGCGGTCATATTTTGTATGGAAACGTAGTCCCCTGATTCCTCGCTGGATATTACCCGTAGGACAATGATTTTTTACATCAACAATCTAATGATATATTAGCATGTTCCTATGTTTTCCTTTTTTTCTTTATTGAATTATTAAAGGAGATATTAACCTTCAAAAACATGAAAAATTGGTAAGTTTTTTCCGTCGTATTCAAACCTCTAGAAACCAATTTTAACACAATTATATCAAAATATAAGAACATAGAAACACAGTTATGACATTTTTTAAACATTTAATGAAAAAAAATATTTAATCAGTTAAGTTTTGGAGAAGAAATCAGGGGACTACGAAACGTTGTTTTTGAATAATTTTCATAGGTATTTTCGGTCCGAGCTGTAGTTGTTCTTATCGCACTCGACGTCGTCTGGGCAGGTTACGGCGCGACAGCAATAGATTTAGCAAATACCTATTTTTCAATTCCCTCGACCGGCATATTTCCTCTTAAGGTCTTTGGGTTGACAACACATTCGCACTTTGTCTGGGATTGTAGAAGTCTAAGAGCGACGGTTGTCGCTTACCATCTCGTGTTCTTTCTTTATGGTATACAGGATGTGGCCTGTCATAAGAGCAATAAGTTTAAACGTTGATTTTGTAGACTATACGCAGTTACCTAGACCGGATCATAATGCCCTAGAGTGCTTAAATTTGGAGTTATAGCAGTTCTAACTTGCAATACATACTCAATGTATCTGATCACTGAAAAACTGTCGCTAATCTGTCGCTAAGTCTCTTAGTACAGGGAATTCCTTGGTATAGGGGTGATGTTCGTAAATGAGAATCCTACATAGCAGGTACCTATGTTTTCAAATAATCATCATCATCATCATCATCAGCCTATATACGTCCCACTGCAGGGCACAGGCCTCCTCTCAGTATGAGAGGGCTTGGGCGATAGTTCCCACGCGGGCCCAGTGCGGATTGGGAACTTCACACACAACGTTGAATTATTTCGGCGCTGTGTTTAGGTTTCCTCACGATGTTTTCTTTCACCGAATAGCTCGTGATAAATATCAAATTTGATATCGCACATAAATTCCGAAAAATTCAGAGGTGCGAGCCCGGGGTTTGAACCCACGACCCTCTGCTTGAGAGGCCACAGTTCGAACCGCTGGACTATCACGGCTTATTTCAAATAATAGATCAATCAAAATTAGTTCTTAACTGGTAATATAAATTGTCGATTGTTTCGAGTGCTAAGCAACAAAAATGTGGTGGTGGTGAATTTGCATGACATTAGCACTTGTCAATATAGTATCAGAGAATAAAAAATAGACTAAACTATCAACACAACGTACCTACGTTCGGGAAATGCGTGTTGCAGTTCCCTCACAAATGTAACTATTGTTTGGTAGAAATGAAGTCTAGAAGTGTATAATATGTTTTATACAGGATGAAATCAGAATAGTGATACAAAATAAGTGTTTCTCACTGGACAATGGAATGCACTAATTCATTTGTTTTTCAGGTGTCCTTACTTTGAAGCGACGATTTCATTCCACCTTAGTATGAATATCTTTTTTTACTTTATCAGGCTAATTTTACATAACATACCTACATACATAAAATCACGCCTATGTTCCCAAATGGGGTAGGCAGAGCACACGAAACGTGAAATAGACATATCCATGATTATGACTATTTCATGCTTCGCAGCCACTTCTAGCATCATTTTGGGTTTAAAAACAGATGTAAGAGGTAATATAATAGTGACAGGTTGCTAGCCTGTCGCCTAAAGAATACCTGAACCCATTTCCTTAGTCGCCTTTTACGACATCCACGGAAGAAATGGAGAGGTGCTATTCTAGACCCGACACCAAACGGGCTAATTTTAATGAATGAACTAATGCGTTATGTTATAAAAATGCAGTTCAAAACTTAATCATTCTTGAGTAGCTAGAAAGAAAAGACTATGTAAATGTAAATACGTTCAATTAAACCACAGTCCAAAGACCAACATCCACGATTGTCCACGCGTACGTTGCGCATATTAAACTAAAAACATTGTTCCCGAAGTCCTGTGCGAATGCTCGTTGCACTCATATGCATACCTACCTATAGCAATTTCAACGAAGTGGCGTTGAGCGTTGATAAGCCGTTGTTTATTTCGGAGTGCGCCTGCGTTGTGAGCGCCGGCTCGCGCGTGGCATTCAGTCTGACAGCTGGCTGGCTCAGGCATGGCAAGCGATGAAAGTTCGCCATTCTGTCCATCTGCCATTGCCAAGCCAGGCCAGTAAACTGCGGTGCTCTACGGAGTCGGTTGTGTACGACGCAGCGGAACAGCACGCGATCGATTTTCGAACGTCAACAACACTGGCCGCATTTATTTTTGTGAATTAAAAATAAAACAATTCTGTGTTCGAATTCAAACAAGTGAACGTTCGTGAAGCTGGTTTCGCAGTCGTGCCGGAATCGGTCGATGCAGCGGTTTTATTCCTGATCGTAAGCAATTTTGCCGGCATTAAAGGTAAGGGACCTTTTATTCAATGAATGCACAACATTTGCAATATTTACCTATGTTGTTATCTTATGTTGTGACTGTGTGTTCACGAGAATACGCTATTAGATATTTCATACTTCAATTCCTCAATTCAGTTTAGTGCAAAGTTTAATTCTGAAATATAGATTCTAATTAAGTATATGTGTGTAACTAGTTAATTAATAGTAAACAGATTGGCATTCATTATTTTAGTCACTTAATATGTGGATATTATGGATGTTACGATGACAGCTTAGGTAATCTATATATATAAAAGGAGAAACTGACTGACTGACTGACTGACATATCAACGCACAGCCTAAACGGCTAAACGTAGGCACT
>BHDV01030398.1:19008-50597 GCA_005406045.1 Adoxophyes honmai
CCCATAACACAGGCATTAAATTGCCTACTTTGGGACTAGGTGATTGGTGTAAAAATTGTCCAGTGATATTTATTTATATTTATATCAACAAAAAAACGTGCTCGTCTAACTCTCAAAGGGCCGGCAACGCGTGTGTAATGTCCGTTATTTTGCAGATGTTTATGATCAGTAGGTAGTAATTTATTTCCGTCAAATGACCTACAATAAGCATATTGGTCCTATATCCACATCTAATAATCCACATTAAATTAACATAGTAATGTGATAACAACAATGAAGGAAATATGATATCTAATAATTATCACTGAATTAGCACTCACTTACTAAGATTGATAATAGAAATATTACGTTAGGTTATTGACCTTGTACCAAAATTATATATTTTTAATGAGATTCTAAAATGACACGGCCATGTTTTTCTAATTCAAAAATAGTGTTGTGCCACCGCTATCGACAGTTAAAGATTTATTTTATTACATTAAAAAGTGTTTTTAATTACGACAATAACATCTTTTTTCATAATATAGATAAAAAATTGATATTTATCACGAGCTATTCGGTGAAGGAAGACATCGTGAGGAAACCTACACACAGCGACGAAGTAATTCAACGTTGTGTGTGAAGTGAAAAATAAAAATAAAAAGTGAAAAATAGTGTTGTGCCACCGCTATCGACAGTTAAAGATTTATTTTATTACATTAAAAAGTGTTTTTAATTACGACAATAACATCTTTTCTCATAATATAGATAAAAAATTGATATTTATCACGAGCTATTCGGTAAAGGAAGAAATCGTGAGGAAACCTACACACAGCGGCGAAGTAATTCAACGTTGTGTGTGAAGTTCCCAATCCGCACTGGGCGCGCGTGGGAACTATCGCCCAAGCCCTCTCATACTGAGGGAGGCCTGTGCCCTGCAGTGGGACGTATATAGGCTGATGATGATAGATAAAAAAGGTATAGCAGTGACAGGTCTCAAAACATGCCATAAAAAATTTCCTTATTCGCCTCTTACGACATGCACGGAAGAAATGGAACGGCGTTATTCTAAACATGACCCCACATGGGAAGGAGTATAAAACAAAGCATTAAATTTTATTATTTTACTGCATCACTGTCGAATTTAGTAAAATAAGTACTTAAAGTATCTCTTTTTTTGGCTGTATGTACACTTTTTGTTACGGTAACTTGTAAAAATGAAAGCGTGAAAGACTTTGGTAATGTTGAATTTGGGTCATTCCGTTCCAACACTCACTGTTACATGGAAAGTAAACCTCTAAGCTAAATTATCTGCATCTTATATTTAAAGACCGAAATAATTATGTACTTTTCATTTCGATGATGTCTTTATTAATTCAAATAATTAATTGTATTGAGGGCTCTGTAGCCAAATTGCAAAAAACGGAGTCAAGCGTGTCACACACTAAGCAGATACGGTAAGATATCTGTTACTGAAGATATCTGTCAATATCGCTCCCTATACAATTAAATGAGCTAGCACACACAGCGCAGATTTACCGTCAGGTATCTGTTGGCACCGACATATGGAAAGATGACATTTATACGCAGATAAAATATTATCGTTTATGCTTAGTCTGTGAAGAGCTTTAGTAGGTGTACTTCATTGTATAAATAAGTAAATTAGAAGGTAGTTTGAAGTTTGTAACAATTGGTAAAAATGTTACCTTGAGTAGCTCTTTTGTGCAAATAAAGTGGGTATCTGAGAATGTTCAGTGACACATCAAAATTGTTTTGATTTCTTAGTAGCATGACGCACGGCTGTGTTGCTCTCATGCTCATGATGAACGCCGGTTGAATACGAAACGTGGTGGTGATAGGTTAGTGATGTGTCGTTGTTTCGTGGAGTGCATAGTAATTAGTTGCGTGTGACATTTTACTGCATGGACGTAGTAACCGAAGATCTTTGGTCTGCAAAGATAATTGTATAAAATTCATTAAACAAGTTATACGTATGCGAGAAATAAATAAATACACTGCATTCTAGTTTTCTTGCATGAATACAAATCACTCTGATTAAAGATACAAAAAATATTCACAAGCAGACGAGGGATTCTCAATTTAAAATTTTCGTTCTGAATCTATCACTTTCCCTTTTCTTTCTTTTGTAGTTAAAGCCCCAATCGATTGATAGATTTGATAACTTCAGTTGCATGACATCGAGATAACTGTTCCTATCCCCGGCATGTAACGCGACAAGATTTTAAGTAGTGGGGGTAAGTCCGAGAGAATTTAACCCCTCTACTTAAACTTTGCTGTGTTTGTTTTCAGGGACTGTATCTAATAACATGACCTGAACGTTATCTGTGCAAAACAATAACAATAAATGCATATCTACACTAATATAATATTACAAAGAGGAAAACTTTGTTTGTTTGTTTGTTTGGTTGTAATGAATAGGCTCAGTAACTACTGGATAGTTTTTAAAAATTCTTGCACCATTCGAAAGCCACATTATCCACGAGTAACATAGGCTAAATTTTATTTTGAAAAAAAAAGGGTTCTGTTAAATATTTCGTTTTAGATATCTACATCTACACTAATATTATGAAGAGGAAAACTTTGTTTGTTTGTAATGAATAGGCTCAGAAACCTACGACCCCAAAATCCGAAATTTACGCGAACGAAGTCGCGGGCGGAAAGCTAGTGTATACTAATTATGTACCTACATAGAGTAAGGAATGAAATGTTGCTTTCCGTAATGTAGATAGTTAAATTAAACGTAGCAAATATACCTCTAAATCCTCTAGTTTTAGAGACATTGTTTGGTGATTATGTCTCAATAGTTATTTTAATTCAAAACTGTGTGCATTGATTTGATATACAGTTTTGTACTTAGTTTAATCTATATCTGAATCTCCATCTATAACAAACATAATTATCTTTGTTATACTAGTTCCGTTGTACCTAATATATTTCTGTCACAATAGATAAAGTTAGTTAGTGCCCTTGTAGTACTTAATGTTTTAAAATTTCGTTATGTTCCCTGAAATTTTTCACTTAGCGGGACTTAATCACTTTTTATCTATAATCCACATGTTGGCTTAACGATGCCAGTATTCGGGTCGACTCTCTCCTCCCCTCTGCTTCCTGAATGCGAAAGCCCTACACTCCAGACCCTATCCAATTGGCTCTCTGGTGCCTCGGGCAGGAAGGTCAGCTGCCCGCGAGGGAATCAGTGGCGACCTGAAGGTCTTGAGTTGGCGCAGGCACCCACAACGGTGCGCTATTGGCGGCCCAGCCTGTTGTTAAGTCACCTCTATACCGGTAACGTTCAAGAGTGCTTTCCTGCGCCAATCTAGTGACGAATGGTGCTTCTGCAACGCTGGCCGGCAGCGCTTCTGGGTCCTTGCCTTGCAGCTGAATAGATAGCGGGGCGATAATAACGATAACGGGACTTAATCACTTTTTTTTCCTGTATAGTGTCGAATTTAGAATGCCACCTCTCTATTTCTTTCAGGGATGTCGTAAGAGGCGACTAAGGAAATATATTTATGGGTATATTTTGGGCTCCTAGATGAAGGGCTACGGATTAGCCCGAAAAATGTCGAGCTAAACTCGAATTAAAACGTGAGTTATCCGTATTTTTCAAGACATAGCATCTTTTTAGGGTTAACCATTGTATTGCTACAAGTATACATGATAACAATTACGATAGTGATAACTGTAGGAAAAACCCTTTATATTTTTTAACTGGGTAAGGTATACATTATATTCCAAGCTCTCACAAACAAGTTTCTATATTCGTTATTCGGTTCGCTCGTGTTTTTGTTAATAAAATTATCGTCAGCAAAAAATATCCTTGATAATGAACTTGAAATTGACACTACCAAATAAACTGCTGTTTCTAGGAACATTAACAAACTCTGAAGCGTAAGTCTACTTAATAATATTAAATACTAGCTGTGCCCGCGTTTCCGTTCGCGTGGAAAAGTGACTAGTTTCCCCCGTCGGTAGCGAAACAGACCTCGAGTCGGCTAGTCTTTTAAGTAATTATGATTCATTGTCTTCTGCAATTTGTTTCCGGAGTGAATATTTCATTATTGTACGGTTTATATAATATTTAAGATAATGGCGACTCCATGGATTCTAGAATCACGGCGAGCATCCAAAAGTCCTAAGCCTATTTATCACTGTTTAAGTTCCAAACGCACTGACAGTGAAAACGGAGCGGCTATGCGCAGTAGTGTCACGTTATGGCTTGTAATATTCGAATTCAAACCAAAGAGCTCGCATACAGCACTGGCCGTTAAAAAGGCGTTTTGTTCATACCATCACGCCACTGCGTCGTCCCGCTGCCGCTGTCAGTTTGGAGTGGGCATTGCCACGATTTTTTTTAACACGTCGAACGCCCTATGTGCGCACGAACGATTTGGCGCTGATTGTTGAACGATTTTTTAAAATGTTTGCTTAGTTACTAAGGAGGAAACGTATAATGTACGAGTCTTAACTATCAAATTGACACTAGTGTTCATTTCTGTTCAATCACTCGAATCCAGGCAATGAAATTAAGGTTCTGTGTGTCTGATTTATTTTAGCTGTTATTAACTATTAACTAAATAATAAATTAAGTAATGATAGAAGATACGCCCTTTTCCTGCGCTTTTCGCCAGTCTACTGCTTATTGCAGCTAGGTACAAAAATTTAACGATGTTGTCATAAAGTCAAGAAAACTAGTTAGTTATCCATTTCAAATTAATGTGAAGTTTTAGCGTACTAGTAGGTCATAATGTGTTGAAATAGTTGCAATTGGCCACGGGATTAATTTATTAATATTTATACCTGATTTATACTGATTTATAAATTAAACTCATACCTATGACGAAAAACCGGTCGAATGCGAGTCGGAGGTTTCCGTACAAATAAATAAAGAATTTTAGTCGTTACATACATACATACATACAATCGCGCCTGTAGTCCCAAACGGGATAGGCAGAGCACACAAAACGCTGCGTAGACAAAAGTCGACTATTTCACGTTTTGTGGCCACTTCTAGCATAATATTTTTTAGGTTTTGAGGTGGCAGGTACAATAGTGACAGGTTGCTAGCCTGTCGCCTAAAGTATACCTTAACCTATGTCCTTAGTCGCCTCTTACGACATCCATGAAAGAAATGGAAAGGTGTTATTCTAAACCCGACAAGTATAATAAAAGTAAATCCATACTAATTATGGATTTATTTTATTATGCTTGTAATCTTCGTAAAATTGGACATATATCTTCAAAGTGATTGGTGATTCGTCACATTCCATTCTCAAGTAAAAGTCATATATCCATAATAGCAATGGTGTTGATGGAACTCCCATTCGTTGCAGTATTCAGTACCAACGGTCCCGTTAACCTTAGAGGCTATTAAGTATTGAGGTCTCAATAACAATGGCATAAAGCAATTTCAATCGTCTTTTGGTATTTTTTATGGTGGGATGTAGAATAAGAAAAATAACGTAACATTTAGAGTTCAATTTTTTTTTTCATGACTAAATATTATATCAAAAACACTTATACATTCGAGAGTTGTTTATGTAAGTATTCCTCTGTGCATTATTTTCAGGGAGATCTGTTAAGTACACCCTGTATGTAGGTGTGGTGCCGGGTTAGAATAGCACCTCCCCCTTTCATCCCGTGGGTGTCGTAAGAGTCGACTCTGGGAAAGGGTTAGTGTATTGTGGGCGATGGGCTAGCAACCTGTCACTGCAATAACACGTTTACCATCTGGTTACTCTGAAACTGCTAAACGTGGCACAGGATTTTTGAATTCATGTGCTCTGCCTACCCCTCTTGGGAATACAGGCGTGAGAATATGTATGTATGTATGTATATGTAGGTACTCGTATGTAGTTATCTATTGTTTTTCCCATACACATCCTTACTTCCTTACTAATATTATAAGTCAGAAAGTGAGTTTGTTTGTTTGTTTGTTTGTTTGTTTGTTCCGCTTTCACGCCGTAACTACTGAACCGATTGCTTTGAAATTTTGCAGACGTAAAGATAGAAGTCCGGATTAAATAATAGGCTACTTTTTATCCCGGAAAAATTGATGTTCCCGAGGGAAAACGAAAATATAGTTTGCTTGATAGATCGATATCGATCGATGATAGATCGATATCGATCGATGACTGATCAATAGATGATAGATCGATGGCGCTGTGTGTCGTTTGAAACGAGAAGTTTTCTTATAGTTGTGCTTTATACCGCAATATAACCGAGTTCCACGCGGGCGAAGCCGCGGGCGGAAAGCTAGTTTACAATAAATAAATAAATGACTCCTGAATTCCCAAATGCGTCGTACAGAGCACACAAAACATTCTATAGTCAAAGACTCCACGTATCGTAGCCACATTTAGCATATTTTAAGATTTAAGTTAGTTAAAAGAGGAAGAGTATAAATAGTGACAGATTACTGAAATTGATTCTTGACGCCTGAAACACTGCAAACTGGATAGGCAGAGCACACAAAACGCTACACAGACAAGACAATGACTATTTCACGTTTTGTGACCACTTCTAGCACATATTTTTTTAGATTTTACGGTGGCAGGTACAATAGTGATAGGTTGCTAGCCTGTCGCCTAAAATATACATACATACATACATATTCTCACGCCTGTATTCCCAAGAGGGGTAGGCAGAGCACATGAATTCGAAAATCCAGTGCCACGTTTAGCAATTTCAGGGTTACCAGATGGTATACCTTAACCTATGTCCTTGGTCGCCTCTTACGACAGTTACGACATTTACGGAAGAAATGGAGAGGTGTTATTCTAAACCCGACACCACACGGATAACCTGACGCCTGAAACATACGTTAACTTTTTTTCACCTCTTACGACATCCACAGAAGAAATGGAGGAGTGTTATTGTTTTGATGTTATGACAATTGACACAGACTGTAAATAGGATACATTAAAGACCAACCATGACTGTTAAGGACCAAGGGCGACATAATTATGCGGAACAATACACTACGTGCTTAACTATTTTTGGCTCGCCCTTTGTCACAAAAAACTACTTAATTTATTCTTACTTTGTTTACCGGTTATCCACTACCGGTTAGTAAAGTTACTAGAAGATACACGTACCATCGTACCAATAGTGTAGACGAAAAAAAAAAATGTTTAATCTGTCAGATTACAAAAAAATATTAAACATGTATTTAAACATGTACGATAAATGACGATAATACAGCGCTTAAAAAAGTTTCGCGTGACATCACTGTACGGTACAATTTTTACCTAGGCGTAACGTCTCTAGCCCCCGGAAATTGATGACCTGTACCGTTGTCGATGTTTAGTTATTTGATAAACCAAAAAAAACCCTTTAGGTGGGATTGGACAGATTCGTATTAAATCAGTTGAGTTTTAAGCCAGAATCGGAGTATGTATGACTCTAATGTTGCCGGTTTCTATTTAATTCAGATTCTGAGTATGTTCGATTATGAATCGGGCATTTGTTAAGTTATCCAAATTCCTAAGATGTTAAATTATTCAGATCTCAAATTCGTAACTTTTCAGATTCTTATAATGTCGGATTCTGAGTTTGTCAGAAAGTCATAGATCCGGAATATTACTATGGTGTCATTCTGAATTTGACAGATCCGATGTTGATTAGATTCTGTTTGGTCTTTTTGCTGAGAAGGTCAGATAATTATGTCAGTCAATTTCTGGGTACATCAGGCGAATGTACAGTCAAAGGGAAAATAAAATTTAATACTTACAGCTATATTTTTTTCTTTTCTTTTTTCATATATTGGACACGTAGGCATGTGATAAAAAAAATACATACCACTTGTTTGGAGTACTTTAACACTAAACTAAAGTCCTCTTAAAATTCGCCCTTTACTTCGAACGCGTTAGATACCTATTTCATAACTTATACATTAAACGGCATCCGATAATTATCTTGAACAATCACTGGAAGATTCACTCTCAGAACTCTTGAACATCGTGTAAATTATCTAAAAAAAAACATTAATTAAGGAGGTAAAAGGGCTAAGCAGTATTAAAGATTTTTGAATTGCCTTTAATTCGCCATTTTACCGCGGACGACGTCGCGAGCAACGCTAGTATAATGTTGTTAAAATTCGTAGCAATTTTTACTGTGTCTAAATGTACCTGGCTTTCTTGGAATAAAATATGACATTAAATCTGGCAAAATCAGAAAGCGTCATTTTCAGAATTGATCATTAAAAGAAACTGTCAAATGTCTTAATCGAATCATTGCTAATCGGTAGAGACAAGAAACTGCATAGGTTCGAATCCAACCTATTACCAATCCGACGTAGCACTGTTTTGTCATGGGACTTTATACGAATCTGACGTACTCAGAAATTGGTTTAAAAAGAAAATGACTACCATATCATAAGTCCTATGTCGAAAATGATTTATTCAGAAACAGACTGATGGCAAATCTGACCTCAACAGATTCGTACCTAATCAGATTCTGTCCTATAACTCAACTGATTTAAAACGAATCTGTCATGGCACGCCTAAAGGAAAAAAACATGTGTCATATTTTTTCATATCTAAGTAACGGACTTATTAGAATCACATATTTATGTATTTTTAACCCAGTCGGCTAGTATGGATGTCGATCCATACTATACCTTATCGGTTTAGGTAGTTAAAACAATGCAAACAATCTTGACGTGTCTTTTTATTTAAACGTACACTTTATAAATCGAAATCTTTACATTTTACAATTTAGATATGAAAAAATCATTTACTTTCATAATTGAATTGTAGAGTCTAACGATTTTCATTTTTAGACTGTGTATTTCAATAAAAAGACATGCCAAGATTGTTTATATTGTTTTAACTACCTAAACCGATAAGGTATAGCCGGGTGCACACTGACCGAACCGCCTCGCGAGGCTAGCGCGTGAGGCATGCTTTTGTTCCACATAACTAGACCCTGTTATCTTGTCGCGAAGATTTTGTTTTTCAGTGGGGTATGAATAACTTTTTTAACGACCTTCTTTATGTAGATGTTTAATAATGCACTTGAATTTTCTCATTTTAAGTATATAATATACTGAAATTTAATGAAAACGTTTTGTTTGACATCACGATATAACCCTTATTTACATTACACTAACAATGTACTATCGAACCAACTGATTCCTGACCCATCGCAGAACGTTGTCACAATAAACGTTATTGTTATTTTGCCTGTCGAGCAATGCAATGTCACTATGACGTTTACTGTGAATAGGTTCTGTAATGGGTCAGGAATCAATTGGTTCGATGGTACAGTTGCGTAAAGTTTATCGTCTCTAGTGTGGAAAAAATATGAGTAATCCTAATGAGAGTTCACCCTAGGCTTTTATTTCTTCGTTTATTATTATATATATCTTAATACAAAAGTAATAAATAGTACCTAGTGACACCTCTTGGAAATTATCGGTGTCAAAAAGTATCGACATCTACATTAGTCGAAAAAAAAATATTCACACTCTACTGAAAAACAAAATCTTCGCGACAAGATAACGGGGTCTACACATAACATGACTGCTTAAGTCGATCAGTGTGGACCCGGCTATTGAATCCTGCCTGACCCACCATAGAACCTATTTATACTAAACGTCTTTATGACATTGCATTGCTTGAGAAAGGAAATCTTTATCACCTTTATTGTGACAACGTTCCGCTATGGATTAGGAATCAATTGGTTTGAGTGTACTTATACCAAACCTATACATGTAGAAATAAGGCAGGGGGTCCACTCCGCCGGTGAGACCTCGTGAATGGTCTACTGGAAGGTTACGGTAGAAAGAGATAGCAATATTTTCACGCCTGAAATGATAGGGAAATGAGTAAATAATAGGGAATGGACCTTCTGTTCGCATTAGGATATTTATTCTGTGGGATGGGTACCTACTATTTTATCCTTAGGTAGTCGAGATAAATTGGACGTCTGGGATGGACGTGTTATGAATAGCGATGTCGATATTGAAAGCAATGATGTCATCCATGTACTTACATTTGTATCACAAAGGTCGCTATGACCTAATTAGTGGTGTTATTGACATATCCAATTAAAACATCCATCGTCCATAGGTTATAATAGCAGAGTACTTATCTGCGGTAGATTCTGTTTTCTGGATTAAAAGGAATTTGAGTTATCGTTTTGTATAATCCGTTACTGAACTTGAAAGACAGCTAGTCCTTAATATAATCTGACTAATTGTGATGATAATAATAATAACCTACATTTTCAGTATAGGTGAAATTCGTAAAAATGTCTTCGATGAGATGCGTTTACATAATACATCATTTTTATTTTCGCATAGTACATACATACATACATACATATTCTCACGCCTTTATTCCCAAGAGGGGTAGACAGAGCACATGAATTCAAAAACCCAGTGCCACGTTTAGCAAATTCAGGGTAACCAGGTGGTTAAACGTGATATTGCAGTGACAGGTTGCTAGCCCATCGCCCACAATACACTAACCCTTTCCCAGAGTCGACTCTTACGACACCCACAGGAAGAAAGGGGGAGGTGCTATTCTAACCCGACACCACACAGGGCATCGCATAGTGTAAGCAAATAAAATTGAATCTCTATATTTGTACGAGCGTCACAACAGATCCTGTCTTCAAAGTTTTTACTTATCGGCGTATTTGTGAATTGCCAGGACAAAGTTCTTGAAAAAAAAAATGTATAATCAATACGGGCATAGGTAGGTTCCTCGTTAGATTAACATTTCTTTCATACATAATAGATAGCTATTAGTATTACAAAGGATGAGGATAAAGGTGGCAGGCTGTTAATTACGCACTATTTTATATAAATTGTGGGATTATTCTTAACTAGGTATCTTCTTTTATTAAAGCTTGTAGTGAAAAGAAGTGATATGTAGTTATCCTATTTGTCATTCGTGTTGTGATTTTATGACCACGTCATGCGTCATGTTAATACGCATTCGATCTTTATAAAACAATGAGCTTTGTTAAAACTAATTCAGTCAGAATCTTTTATTGTATACCTAAGTATTTAATGAGATCACGTTTGTTTATGTATGTATTTACTTCATAATTTTTTTTTAAATAATTAGTTGGTGTTGATTTCTCCAGTCCACTCTTTTCAATGCAAGCAATAGTCTTTTTCAATACAGTTAAAGAATGTCTCAGTGCGACACATCTGTTATTATTTAATATTATTAACTACTAATAAATAACATACTTATTATTAAAATTTACTAAAAATATCCTAAACTAAGTCTAAACAGGGCCTCGTAGCATTGTGTCCAAAAGGCCGGCAGCTTTCCCTCTCAGAACAGTTATGCTAATTCTTTGGAAGAAGTTGCGTCGATCAGAAGCTTTTTTAATACATACATACATACATACATACATACATACATACATACATACATACATACATGCATACTCTCACGCCTGTATTCCCAAGAGGGGTAGGCAGAGCACATGAATTCAAAAATCCAGTGCCACGTTTAGCATTTTCAGGGTAATCAGATGGCTAAACGTGATATTGCAGTGACAGGTTGCTAGCCCATCGCCCACAATACACTAACCCTTTCCCAGAGTCGACTCTTACGACACCCACGGGAAGAAAGGGGGAGGTGCTATTCTAACCCGGCACCACACGGGATTTTTAACACACCGCTTTTTTAATACCTCAAAAAATTGTGGCGTCGGGGCCAGATTCCTTCAGCAACAAAGTTAGCTACTATGTTATTATGTAGCTGGTAATCAGTTCTAGTGACTGCCCCGAACCCTGTTATTTTTATTGGGTACGATGTTAGAGTCTGGCTAACCAAAGCGTGACCTGGGATTTTTCTAAAAAGTTTTATATGGGAACATTATTAATCTGACAAAGATATGCACCCCATTCACGATAGCTCCGGGATGTGGTCGGATCCTTTAACCTGGTCCAATTTGATCGTCAATGGCGAATCGTCTCTCCAGAGTTCGAACCCACGTCCGCGCACGATATTTTTGGCGCGAACTCACCGTGAATGCCGGATCCCACGTCCAAGCCGTCAGTTCGTTCGTCAGTGTTGCCAATTTAGCAAGTTACGCAAAATTTGGCATATTTATTTGTTGTTTTGCATCTAGCATACTTTTTGGCATAAAATCATTAGGTAAATATTTAACCATGAACTTACTTTAAATGACGTTTAATTAGAAACGACAATAAAAACAAAGTTTACCATAGACACGTTTTGTCATTTTCATGTTTCCCTTTTTATAAGGCACTCTTTATCTTGCCTTTGTTTAACTTTATATTTTATTTCATATCTAGTCGTAAAAAAATAATGTTTGCATTGTTGTATAAGGAAGTCAAAAAACGCCCTCGGTGCCTTCCCACACCAATCGCATTCTTTGACTCCTCTTATAAATAAGCATTAAGTATTATGAAATTAAATGACGTTCTATTTAATTTGACATTTAAATTTTTTTTGCATATTTTCTAGCATTATTTTACGACAATTAACATATTTTAGGCATAATTTTAGCATTGCGTTGGCAATACTGTTGAGAACTGAAGAGCCGGAGCGAGCCAGTCAATGGGCAAATCCAATACTACCGGCGTCGCTCCATTTGGATGTGGGTCCCGCCCACATCCCGGAGCTATCGTGAATGGGGTGCTATACGTCAAACGTTGTGTCAGTGTTGTGCTACTATAGTTAGTAATACCATATAAATATTTTTTTTAAATTTGCCGCGTTTTCTCAGGTCACGCTTTGGTTAGCCAGACTCTAGTTTTTAAATCTCGTGTCTTCCTTTTGTTTCGGCTCTGCTGTTTCTTTGGCATTAACGAAGATATAAGTCTGAGTGTCGTGATCAACATGCCAGTAGGTAAGTAATCCGTACCAATATATAAATGTGAAAGTGTGTTTGTTTGTTTGTTTGTTTGTTTGTTTGTTCGTCTTTCACGGCTAAACGGAACGATGGATTGACGTGATTTTTTAGGTAGAGATAGTTTAGGGCATGGAGAGTGACATAGGCTACATTTTGTCTCTTCGAAACCCCCCATATCCCTAAAGTGAGGAGTGGAAGTTTTCAACGTCGAAATTTATAAAATAGGTATGTGTGCTATCTCTTCTGTGATACCCCGAATTTAACGCGAGCGGAGCCGCGGGCAAAAGCTAGTTGTATATAATTTACAAACATCAATTGCAGTTTACAATCACCATTTGATTCAACGCAATATGGTACCACATAGAAATGACTCACAGTAGGCTATCAGACTATCAGCAGTAGTGGGAGTTTTACTCCTATAAATTACTTACCTACCTACCTAATTGTTTTAACATTCCACAGTAAAAGTGGTTTGTCCTGTCCTGTACCAGTTTTACGGAAAGCCCTTTGCAAAAAGTGGTTAAACCTTAAAGGACTTTAAAATTATATCGTCTGCAGGAAGTCCAAGATGTAATTACGGCCAATACCCTTTGGCATTTTTATGCTTTCTTTGTTGACGTCTTTTTTGATATCGACATTAAATGTCAATTCGTATTTAAACTTGGCATTCTCTACACGCGGAAGATTTTCTGATCGCATATTCGTTCCTACAATTAAGTGATCGAAACCTTGAGAATTCGCAAACACAAAAAGTATAATGTATTCCTTGCGTCCGAAATGAAGTAAACAATCATAAGTAGTATCTCTTCAGTTTTGGCGTAATCATACCACGATTTCAAACTTAGAAGATCTTCACTTTTTTCTTCTTGTAGTAAGAAATAACACTTAGCTGTTGTGTAGAGTGCTACGAAGCCTACCGAACCCAGATTTAAAAGGCATCATTCGAAAATAGCGACGTCATGCTCTTGCGAGAGTTACTAAAAGTCTGACACCGTTACTAGAGTTTGATAATGACTACGATATTGCTCAACTTCGACAGATCTAATCCCGTTACGCTAGTTTTTCTCGCATTGGCCGAATACAGCACTGATTGCAATCGCTTTAACCGTTGAAATTTATTGTGAGAGACCGTTGGGCAACGCTTGTGGTTCCCTACTTCAAATTTGTTTGCCGAATGCAACATTTGTCAATAAACCTCTTGTAGGTAAAATTGCTTAAACGCACTGAGTTTATCAGTTTGTTGGTTTTGACACAATCTTGTGAATATTGCAAATGATATCTTACCTGAAGTAACTAGTTAAACAAAACAGGCACCAGTTAGTAGTGCTTACCTGAACATATTACACGAATCGCTTTAAATTCGATAGTTCGAAACCAATCTTGCTCCAAAATGGTATCGCGTAATGTTGAAATCGCGTTTGAAGCCATAGAATTTACTTGGAATCAAAATGATAGTTGGGATTTGGTTTGTAACACGAAGGCATTCCAAGACGCTCGGGATCACGATCGCTTTCCTCCTTTAGCATGACAGGGTGCGTAGAGATGCGCACAAGATAGACTATACCTGTCACTGTCTTACTAGAGACATCAGACAGTGACAGGTAGTCTATCCCGGGAACAAAATGACTCGCACATGCTGCTGTGCCAAGTCCAATCTCTTTACACAATATTATTTTATCAAGACCCTCAGGACATTCTGGATTATGATAGCTTTCCTTCGTCAAACCAATGGTCGATACGTTACGTGGTTATGATAGTATTGTTTTACAAACCTATCTGTTACGGCAATAGGTTTTAGCAATAAAAAGCGAGTTTAAGTCTAAACGGTTCGTTAGACATATCAGTCAGGATTACACGTGTTGCAATGTGATCTGGCCTTATGATAACACAAAACTCACCGTTTCACGATTGTTATTTAGGCACGCCAATCTTTGTGATTACGAAAAAAAACCAAATTACGAAATTATCTTTGCTGTAGAGGATATTTTGTACATAATTATGCACGTGTGTACAATCGTAGGTCCATCACCTTAAGGTGAATGACATGCCCACAAAAAAGAATGGAAAAGTGGGAAAATGAGTCCAATGCCGTAATTACCAAATTTTTTGTGAGTATTGAAGTACTGCGCAACAACTTTACCTTCGAGTGTGTTTATGTTTGGTAAATGGCCCTTTCTATTGTGGACTTAGATGTTGCAGTCGTGTATGAGCAATCAGTCATAATTACGTTTGTCTTTCAACCAAAATATACCTCCCTAAGCGCTATTTTGAAGGAGGTTAGTGACTTCATACATGCTAACCGCTTGGATATGATTGTGCTTAAGTTCTTTTTAAAATATTTTGAGATAGTAATGACTTCCTACACTTTTTTGTTTCTTTTTAATGTTACTCAAGCTATTTTCGTCTTTATACCGGCAATTCCGTTATATGACCCGTAATGACACTTCGTGTCCAACTCTAGATTAAACACCTTCGTGCTGTTCTATAGAGTCTGAAGTACGAGCCGAATCAATTACTCTGTAATCAAGGGCGGAGAATGTTTCGAAGTTAGACTCACGTTTTTGTGGTTTGTATCGCCAGATTTCTAAGACAAGCACTTCGCTTTGCTTTTCCTAGGGATCCGAGCCAGTGGCGTAGCTAGCATGGGTGACACCCGGGGCGGATATTGTAAGAGGCACCCCCCCCCCCTAGAAATCGATAGAAACGGTGAAAATAAAAAATGATTTATTTTTACCTTTCATAATTTTTCACTGACTACTAAAGTTCACAGCCGGGTGTCACCCCTAGGAGGGTGACACCCGGGGCGGACCGCCCCCGCCGCCCCCCCCTAGCTACGCCACTGATCCGAGCGTTTATAGCTCATCGTCAGCTTGTCTCAGTCTCCTGTTGGACATAGACTACTTAGGGCCTGTTCACACTGGCAATTATTTTCGGCGATTTTTAGGCGAGGCGAGATTGCGGCGTGCGTGATCATATTGCGGTAAAATAATCGCCGCGATGCCACGACGAGCCACGACGCCACGATCTTTCATCGCCCAAAAATCGCGGAAAAGAATCGCTAGTGTGTACAGACTCTTAGTCCGATCAGCACATTCCTTACATTCACTACCCACTACATTACGCACGTCGTCGCCCCACTTAGCAATAAGTTAGTTATTGGGTACTCACTGCTACGATAATCGAATTGCCAAGGTTTTTCATACTACTAACCTAGTGGAAGTGTGCAGTCCGTGTATGGTTGCATTGCTCTTGCTACAGAGCTTGTTTGATCGCGAAAGTGCGCAACGTTCTAGAGAGATCCGATGTGGAAGTAGAAGTACTTGGGTACCTTTAGCTTTTACTCGTTCTGCGTAAGCATACGTAGTTAGTCGCGTTTAATTTAAACAGGAAATAAATTAACAGTTGACACTCGATGATTCATGAAGAATAGAAAATCGATAGAGAATTCTGCACTGACATTACCGACTGACATTTCTACCTGTAGTTTGAACTTTGTAATTACATTGTTTTTTTATTACCTAAGTATTATTTTGTTTGAACCTACCGTTGAATTGTTTAGGTTTATTTATACTTATGCAGTATCTAATGTAATGTCATTTACCTGTAATGTTCATTGTGTTCAATTATTCATTATTTTCGGAACTTTTGAAATTTTACTAACAGCTGGTGAAAAGACTGCACGTTTATTAAAATAATAAATAAAATTTAATTCTAATTCTTTATAGACATAATATTTAATTCCCAGTTTTTTCGAGTCGATTCCTGGCACCGCACATGAAATAATTCTCGATGGGTGCATATTTTGTCGATATCGATTAAAATCGTAAAAAAAACATATTGACGTTGACGTAAAAAGCCACGAATTTTGTATGATGAAAAGGTGACGTTCTCTTTCGAACACCATTCGATTAATGCGATATCGTAGTAGGTAAAAGGGAAAATTAGAAAATGATTACAATAGGGCTACTGGTCACGTACACATATTATTATTATCACGGAAGACGCCCGCTGCCAAGCTGTTGTGTACAGTTTGGTCATACATATTGTAAGTAAGTAAGTAAAAAACTCTTTATTGTACAAAATAAAATAAAAAGGTACAGACAGGTTTCACAAAAAAGAACAATGTACAAAGGCGGGCTTATCCCAAAAGGGATCTCTACCAGCCAACCTTTGAGCAGTAGAGAGGAGCAGCAATTTAGGTAATAACACATAGAAATTTTCACCGTTTACAAATGTAATATATACATATTGACTTGAAAACAGTGCAAACATTGATTAAGTATCATCTAATTGCATACTTTTTGTATTATGTGAAAATAAAGTCCATTTTTTATCTTGGACATCGACAAGGACAAATGTCAAATTGTCAAATAATGATACCACCTTTTATTTTTTATCGGTGTTTACGAAAACAATCGAGAATAAACACACGTGCTTTGGCTATATAAGGAAAAATCGTAATCAAACAATTTTAAACGTTTAGCTATTCGATAATTTTATACACACACACATCCTCACGCCTGTATTCCCAAGAGGGGTAGGCAGAGCACATGAATTCAAAAATCCAGTGCTACGTTTAGCAATTATTACCTATATTTGATTATTTTATAGGACCTAAAAACTGTGCCAAATTTCATTTATCGTTAGCTTTCGATAGTGAAGGCACATCACTATTTTTTAACTGCAAAAAAATTAGCAACGCAATAAACAAAAAGGAAATGTCATTCTAGTATAGTATAGTTTTTTATCCATGAACTTAAATAAATAGTAAGTTGGTCCGAATGCGTCAAAAATATTTGCGTCAAAGATGTAGGTAAGTTTAATTACTTTATACTTATTTACTTACTTTGTTTTTTATCCAAATAAGTTCACGAGAGGAGCTACTGCATAAAAACCAGTAGTCCGATTGCGTAACCAACTCGGTCGTGTATTTTTGATGATTTGCGTGTAGACCGTTTAAATATTGGGCAAAAGCAAATATTGTCTAAGCAGTTAGCTTTTTATCTAGTCTTGATAAAAACCGTGCTTACAATAAAACCCAGGTTTAGAAATCAATACAGAATGTTCTTTGTTAAGCGACAATAGCGAGGAAACCGCCGTCGGAGAAAGCGGAACCAGCCCGTGTAGAAACTTCCGAGATTGCAAACCAGTTCGTAATATTATGAAACGAATTCACAACCTCTACTGACTTCATTTCAAGGTTGCGAATGTAAGGTGATAGCGAGAGTTACCTAACGTAATAATACGAATAGATAACACGTTGTTTTTAATTACTACACCTACATGTTAAAATCACCATGTCATGAGTCATGACATACTGATCTAGGAGTGAGTGATTGTCAGGTGTGATTTTTGTTCAGAATTAGGTATTATTTATTATAAACTTTTATTTAAGTACCTAGTTTAATTTGTCCTGATGTTTGATTGTCTGTAATCCAGTCTTGCAAGATAAATTTGATTATCGGCTTCTGATTGCGTTTAGATCTTGTTTTTTCCCTCTTTTTCATATGAAAAAAATATTTACTCTCGAGTACAGAGTGATTAAATTTTATTCTCGTGTGGTTGAATTAGACCCCAGACGGATAAACAATATGTACAATTATCTGATTGTGAAAACTCTATCTGATTCCGATTGCTTATTGCGATTGATTTAAAATTTGGCACACATAATCTAGAATGATGACAATGAAGTAAAGTCAGCAAAAAAGCTTGTAGATATCTAAAATAACTATTTTGTTTGTTAAGTTATTTTTTTTGTGTAACTAGGTAGGTAAGTGGAATAAATTTGTTTCTCATTGTCAAGGTTCCAAGCCTTCATTCATCAAATGACATCATGACCTACGCACGTGCGTAGTACGCACTTTTTGTTGTAAACCTTTATAATGTACTAGCTGTGCCCGCGACTCCGTCCGCGTGGAATAGTGACTAATTTCCTCCGTTTTTTCCGCATTTTTTAAATGTTTCTTAGCTCCTATTAGTCGCAGCGTGATGTTATATTATGTTATATAGCCTAAAGCCTTCCTCGATAAATGGTCTATCCAACACAAAAAGATTTTTTCAATTCGGACCAGTAGTTCCTGAGATTAGCGCGTTCAAACAAACAAACAAACAAACAAACTCTTCAGCTTTATTATATTAGTATAGATTATACCTACATTTATATGTTACGTTTCGTCACTTGGGGTAGTCGAACCATGATTATTTCACGATTAACAGCCGTTTCTAGCATTTTTTTAGGTTTGACGTTAAGAAGCACAATAGTGACAGCCGACTTAGCACAGCAAACAGACTATATCTGTCACTGTCTAGTTAGAGACGGCAGTAAATGACAGGTAGGTCGTTTACACCCCGCGCGTGTCGTCTACAGGTTGGTGGCCTGTCGCCTAATATAAGTGGTTCTCAACAATTTGCGAATTCCTCGCTGACGGAGTCGCAGGCAACAGTTCTATTGTACAAAGAACAAAAACTTAATGAATTTTTCAATTGTTTCAGTTCAACAATGGATCTAGAATTTCGAAACCTGCGGTACACAGTCTACAATCGGTTGAAAAAAGGTATTGACACCCATTTATTTTTAACCTTTGTTTCCTACGTGTGTTGACAATTCCGTTTTCGCTATAATTCTTGTTTGGGCAGTTATCGTTTTCGGCATAAATTATCAAAGCATCCTTACTAATGTTATAAATATACAATAAATTAAAACTAGCTTAGGTATGATTGTTTTTTATTTTCCTTGAAAATATATCTTATCTTCACATAAATTTTATAGTAAGGTTTATTTTATTTACTAAAATGTGCCGAAATAGAATTATGTCGAAAATGGAATATGTCCAAAAAATAAGTGCCTAAAAATGAATCAATCTGGCGTCCAGTGTAGCCAGCAATTTAAATTTAAAAAGACCGACAACCCTGTTGGGGATACGGTGCGCGCGCGGTGCGACAGTTCTATAGGTACTATTGCAGTGGTGTGGCAGTGGTACTCAACCTTTTTTTTTATTTAGGCCACAAACACGTTTAAGTCATACTGTCGCGGGATGCAAGAAAAATAATTAACGCGTAAAAAATGACGTTTTTCAAAATTACGGTTTTTTTACTCGGCGCGTGCACTATTTCGCCGACACTATACTCGTACAATATTATGTAGTACGGTTGGTAACCATAGCTGCCTTGATTATAGTGACTTTCAAAATAATTGAAAAATCTACACAAAATAATAATACATTGAACTATTATAATGTGTATGTATGTTATGAGAAACGTGGAGGTAGGTAATAGAAGAAAAAAAGTCCCCTTAGGCGATAAATATTAGTTAACTAGGTATACAAAAAAAAATCCACCTTTGTTTTTTGAAGTCGGTTAAAGGTTCGTTACGCAGATAATTTATGATGTTATGACAGATAAAAATATAGATACACGTTTCGTCAAGTCCTCAAGCAATCAATATTATGAGTAAATGGTTTGTTAACAGTCAACAATAGATTATTTGCTAATGATTCATTTGTAGGTATCGTATTGTTCGTAGTTGCGGTCGATATGATGCAAAACACAGCATTGCATCAGAATATTTTTCGCATGATTATTACTGGGTACCCTACTTGTAGTTACTACTAACATACATACAATCAGGCCTATGTTTCCAAAAGAACTGTTAGACTGACAAAAACCATGACTGTTTTGACGTTTAACATACTCTTAGCATAATTTTGGGTTTTTTATCGGGTGAAATACCTTATAGTGTGAGATCGAATTAGAGATCAAAAATGTAAACAAACAACTGTCAATATCAAAGTGACATTCCAGATGTAGTCAACCTTTTTTGTTACTAATTGATATAATTGTATTAATTTTTTAACTACTTTCAGTTTATTGATTCATATCAATAAAGAAATGGCAACAAGTTTGTTTGCATTTTTGATCTCTAATTCGATCTCAGACTTTAGGTGTAACCGTAACAGGTTGCTAGCGGCCAATGGCAGCCAGCTTGTCGCCTAAAGCATACCCAAAAACCTACCTATATCCTTAGTCGCCTCTTACGACATCCACGGACGAATTGGAGAGGTGTCATTCTAACCTGACACAACACAGATGCAAAGTAAATTGATCCAAAAAATATATTTTCGCCAAAGTCACACGTTTGTTATTTTAAGTTCGTCATATCATATTCAATAGGTCAATGGGCCGAATTAATTAAGCATACTTAATGAATTATTTCCGCTTAAGTTTTTCCGCGTATCAACTTTGCTCGCGTTTAAGAGTAGTTATTACATTTTTATTCAACAAGAAAATAACAGCAAAATATCACGTTTAACCATCTGGTTACTCTGAAATTGCTAAACGTCTCACTGGATTTTGGAATTCATAATACTCTGCCTACCCCTCTTGCGAATAAGGCGCAGCGCAGACGACAGAGTTTTGTGCGATCGAGTCTGCGCAGCAATAAATTCTCTGAATGGCGCGCTGACAGTTTCCCGGAATTTCCATTCAGAGTTTCGTGGAAACTGTCAGCGCGCCATTCAGAGAATTTATTGCTGCGCAGACTCGATCGCACAAAACTCTGTCGTCTGCGCTGCGCCTAAAGGCCTGAGAATATGAATGTATGTAACTATGTATGTACAAAATAACACCTCGCCATTCCTTCCGTGGATGTCGTAAGAAGCGACTAAGGAAATAGGTTTTAGTAGATATGTTTTGGGCTAGCAACCTGTCACTATTGTACTTCTTTCATCTATATTTTAACCTAACATTATGCTAAATGTGGCTGCGAAACGTGATGTTGTACTTAGTCATGGTTTTGACTATGTAACGATTCGTATGCTTTTAAAACATGATGCCACTGTTCAAGCAAAGTTACTTAAACCCTTTATATTCTTGTTTCGTTGAATGTTCCCTTGGTATAGTAAATTGTAACACCGCAATATAACAATTATGATATCACTTTCTGCATGTACTTTTTAGCACATAACATCCTGGCGTGATATGAACCAGCTGTCCTGTACAGTCGAGTCCATTAATATATGAGCAAAACTGAGGGTTCAAAAATATCTGTACACCTTTATGACATTGACAATAAGGTGCAAAAGTTTACATATTTGGCATTTGTCTGCTCATATATTTATGACCTCGATCGTACCCCAACTGTCGTCATTACGATTAAAACATGAGTCACTTTCGTCTTCGTTACGCATCATTTGTATGGGAACTGAGACAGCGCCTCCCAGCGGCACGTTGACACAACTGTCGTGATCGATGAGACAATGAAAATTTGACAGCTCGATGTCGAGCTCAATGGCGAATTCAGTGAGTTATGTTAAAGCTTAGGGTTAGAATAGCACCTCCCCCTTTCTTCCCGTGGGTGTCGTCAGAGTCGACTCTGGGAAAGGGTTAGTGTATTGTGGGTGATGGGCTAGCAACCTGTTACTGCAATATCACGTTTAACCATCTGGTTACCCTAAAATCGCTAAACGTGGCGCTGGATTTTTGAATTCATGTGCTCTGCCTACCCCTCTTGGGAATACAGGCGTGAGGATATGTATGTATGTATAGGCGTAGCCAGGGGGGCGGGGGGTTTGGGGGTTCCAATTGGGGGGTTACATTATGGGGGCTACTTGGGCGATGAATGTTGCGGTACCCGAGTCCGACTCCCACTTGGCCGACTTTTTTCTTCAACCCCTCCCGAAACTAAATCCTGGCTACGCCCGTGTGTTAAAGAGTAACCTAACCTAGAATAACCACAGTAGCTATTGAAAGATCAGTAGTACATAGAAACAAATGACAGTGACCTAGATAGGGTCGTCCGATTCCGATGCTAATGCTATTCAGCATCTGGTTGAACTTGCTCTTTCAATCTAAGGACACGAAGTTGTGATTTTTAAGGTTATGTACAGACACACCTTCGATGACGAACTACCGCCTTCTTACTTATAGCTAACTCGCTGTTACCCGCGACTCCGGCTGCGCTATTGTTTTATCGCAATGCCACGGGATCCAATGGGATATAAATATCATTTATATATTTTATCTATGTATTGTCCCGGGATAAAAAGTAGCCTATGTGTTAATCCTGGGTGTAAGCTTCCTGTATACCAAATTTCATTAAAATTGGTCTCGCCGTTTGGGTGTCAAGAGGTAACAAACATACCCTCACAAACTTCTGCATTTCTATTAGTTTGATATGACAAGAACATAAGTAGGTACGTCTATAAACTAAATACTTAGGGGAAAGTAGTACGAGTTGATCCCTTGGGGTAAGATGATTATTTGCAATTGCACTGAAACCACTAACGCCATCTAGTGTATTTCACTGTCAAAACATAGGTCCGGGCACCCCCGCGCCTCAGTCAAATCGCAATGGCCGCGTGAGCGATACGTCGATATTGACAAGAAAAATTAAAAATTGTGTACGGCTGATTTAAGGTAGGCATGACTTTGAGCTTATATTACTTTTATTCAAACAATGTTAAATGTCATTACTTTCATGTTTGTGGCTTTCTATTATTCTTAATTTTAGTATTTGAGCCATATGAAAATAGCCACGTGCTTGTAGGTTATGGTAACGAACATTGAAGAAAAAAGTGGGACTTGGGTCAAGATGATTCCTTTCTATATGGACGAGATGATCCCTGGGGATTATAAGGAGATTATAAGGAGAGATAATTTAAGTTCGTTATTCGACACTAAATGTTATTTTATGCTACTGTTTTGATTGATCTCATTACGATTAATGTATCTGATACAAATTAATAACTAAAGAAAACTGTTTTATTTTTGTTTTTAAGATTTGTGACCTTTCAAGTCATTAGACTGTTGATTTTGTTAATTTTATTACCTTACTTAACATTATAAGTAAGATGTAACAATATTTTAAATAAAGAATATTATGTTTAAATATTGGGTATATTTGTTTTTATAACATTTTCTCCATAAATATATTTGTTTACTCGGAATGGGGGTAAGATGATCATAGGGATCATCTTACCCATAGGTGTGTACAAGATGATTACTTTGTAAGGTTTTTTAAAAAAGGTGATATTTTGATGAAACATCAGTTAATTTCTGGTTTTGAGTATTAGGAAAGTTGAATAGATAAATATACTAGTAATAATTGCCTTTATTGTTGTTTTAATATGAAAAGAAACGCATTTTACATAGATTCCGGCTTAACGGGATCATCTCGTACT
Source organism: Adoxophyes honmai (assembly GCA_005406045.1). Classification (NCBI taxonomy): domain Eukaryota; kingdom Metazoa; phylum Arthropoda; class Insecta; order Lepidoptera; family Tortricidae; genus Adoxophyes; species Adoxophyes honmai. The sequence goes on from BHDV01030398.1 coordinate 43,032, forward strand.
ACTTTCCCCTACTTAGTTATTTTTTAATCATCTTTTAGGGATAGCGCAGACAACAGAGTTTTTGTGCGATCGAGTCTGCAGCGCACAAAAATTCTGCGGGGATTGTAGGCATTGTACGCCGGACTTTTTGCGCGTCATGTGCGTTACTGGATATAATTCCATAGGTTATATTTTCACAGACTAAAAAGTCCGTCGCGGATAGTCTGTCGTCTGCGCAGGGCTTTAAGGAACTTAAAAAAAATCGTGGGTTAGGTCGACACTATTTTTAGACCAACTAAAATAAATCTATCTAAGTATAGTATAATCTAGACGCGTTCTTTTTCTCTCCAAGAACAGAGAACAGAGATAAAGACTGTGACTCAGCCCACGAAACGCTACGTTGACAAAACCTTGACTAATTCACACTTCAAAGTCACTTTTAGCTAGTAAGATAGTTTGGTAGTCCGCCTAAAATATAATAAAATCAATTTTACTTAGTCGCCTATTGATGATGAGATCTATTGTTATTTCAAACTCTAAAGACTCAAAAATAGACATACATATATATATATTCTCACGCCTGTATTCCCAAGAGGGGTAGGCAGAGCACATGAATTCAAAAATCCAGTGCCACGTTTAGCAATTTCAGAGTAACCAGATGGTGAAACGCGATATTGCAGTGACAGGTTGCTAGCCCATCGCCCACAATACACTAACCCTTTCCCAGAGTCGACTCTTACGACACCCACGGGAAGAAAGGGGGAGGTGCTATTCTAACCCGGCACCACTCTTAATAGAATTCTCAACAAATCAAAAACTAAACATAAACATGAACGTGTGTTAATTTATCTCGTACCTACCTACTCGTAATCAAAGTATGAAATATGACACTGCATTGAACAATTTGAAATTGTGTTGCATATTACAATAAAATAATAAATTGTCTATGAAGTGAACAGTTATGCGCAGCTGTTCAGATTTGCGCCATTTGGTTCAAATTGATGGTTTATTATTACAATAATGTAATATTGCAAATACTAAAACAGTACTACAATTAATTTAATACAAACATCGAGGCGCGATCTGATAAAAGAGTCTTGAAATCCTTCACCTTATTTGAATTGACATGTCACTTTATAATCATACGCACTTGATATGTTTAATGGTAATTAATGATAATCATATAAATCAATTTGTAGAAAATGTGGCACTTAATGATGCTTTTTAATATTTTATGATAGTTTTTCGTGTGTAATAGGTGCTTACGCGCGTTTGACCTATTTAAATAAAACTTTATTGTCTACCCAGCGTTTTACATCGACCTATATTTCGTTTCGTTTAAGATTAGGCTTGGTACAAAATTATTATACTCGTACATAGTTTCCCGTACAAATTTCGCTGTACAACGCGCTCTTAAACCACTCATTGCCATTGACACCGTTCGGTGTCAAAATCCTATGGAGTATCAGGTGCTTGGCACTGAAAGGGTTAACTCATTGGTCAACACAAGTCCATGACTACGTCATGTACCGCAGTGACCACACGTACGCGTTATGGTGTGACGAAGATTTTCTGTTAAATGCTTTCTGCGGCTTACGCATTTGGCTTTAGGTCGCTATAAAAATGTACTGCGGTTGCGGTTTCAGTGCCGACTTGTACATAGAATATAATAATGGTTATTTGTGCGACTGCTGCGTATTTTAAATAGTTTAAAAAATAAACTTATTTTTTCACGAGGAAAAAAGGCGTAAAGTAGTTAATGCCTTAGAAAATGGTGTCGTAAACACGTTATCTCCATGGAAAAGGGGCGTAAAGGTTATAACGACACCGTCCTAGGCCAGTACATGCGCAAACGCTCCGCGTGTAAAAGGGCGTAATGGCGAACGCGGTCGGCGGTTTCCCCTCCCGCAGACTCCCTGCGCTTCACTTCTCCGCGAAAACAGCTTCTTACGGCTATAGTGGCGTTATTCGACGGAAGAAATAGAGCTAATGCAATTGTGGCTCATCAGAAAAACTTGAATAACTTTTCGAAATGAAATGACTTTGTTATATTTTTAAGACTAGTAGATGTAGAAAAAAATACAGAATTCGATTATCAAAGAAGAGGAAAAGGCATTAATGGTAATTACGCCCCTATTCGTAGGATACGACGAATTATGTACTAAAGCATAACTTTATCGGCATTCATATAGTAATTTTGTAAAGTATTTAATTCAATTTCCCGTGTGGTGCTGGGTTAGAATAGCACCTCCCCCTTTCTTCCCGTGGGTGTCGTAAGAGTCGACTCTGGGAAAGGGTTGTGTATTGTGGGCGATGGGCTAGCAACCTGTCACTGCAATATCACGTTTGACCATCTGGTTACCATGAAATTGCTAAACGTGGCACTGGATTTTTGAACTCATGGGCTCTGCCTACCCCTCTTGGGAATACAGGCGTGAGAATATGTATGTATGTATGTCCAACGACATTCAGTATGTAGGTTCTTTACTAACGTATGGTAAGGTAGTTTTTGGTATGGAACACTTCGACTCCGGACTTCTAAGTCCGACTCGCAGTTGGCCTTTTTAATTTCTTTGTGTTATTGAAGACGATTCACTGTCTCTATTCTGTGAGTCATTGGGAGGAAAAAGCAGCGTGTGGTTTATAATAAGAAAAAAACGGTTCAATAGGCTCATTTGCCATTAATTATACAGTAGCCGGTTAAAAGTAGGCAATGGTATTTCCCAATAGGGAAATGTACATCAGGAAATAATTCGAGTAAAGTACATACGTAAGTGAAGCGTATGTGATTGATTAGCCAGAAGAATAAAGTGTGTATGTAAATCATTTCATAATAAATCATTATTTTACATCGTTTTTTAAAAACAAGGATGCTTATATCTTCCTATTTACACACAAACATAGGTATAGGTGAAAAACTTAGCTAAGTCACCTGGTGTATGTGTGAGCAACGTGTACGAATAGACATTCTGCTTTCAAAAATTGAAATATGTTGTGTGGTTCGCATAGTAATTGTTTGCTTATCTTTCAGGTTTGATTATTCCTGTCCACTTGTGATTGACATGACTGTCACAATACAGTATAAATAGTTCTCAATTTAAAGTAGGTAATAATCAGATTTTTTGCGTCGCTCATTCCAAACCGTACAGAACTATATACATCAGGTGTCTTACTTAAGTTTTTTACCTATACATCACGCTGACGACTACATAGACAAAGCCTTGTTCACGTTTCGTAGCCACTTCTAGCACATATTTTAGGCTTTAAGTTCAGAAGAGACAGGTGTTAGTGACGGTTGCTAGCCTGTGGCCTAAAATATACCTTAATCTATTTTCTTAGTCCCCTCCTACAACATTCACGGACAAATGTAGAGGTGTTCTTCGACATTATTATGGTTACCTGAAGTAACAAATACGTTTGGATTAATTATCGTACATATACAGAGTCAGTGAATATTCTGTTTAATTATCATTGTCTTTCCATTTGCATAGAGGCCGCACTACATATCCTATTCCATTCATACAAATTATTTCGGTATAAGTACGTACTAAAAAGTATAATAAAATGTTACTTTGCGGTTATTACTTAACCTCAATCGTTCATCATTGGAACAAGAACCAATCAATAAAATATGTATGTGAATGAGGTAAACGTGCGAGAACTCGAAGCAGTAGGTACAGTCCCCGGCATTTGAAGTGGCAAATTTTCAAGTAGTGCGTTACTACTTAAAATCGTGGCAAGTTAGATTTCGGGGACTACCTAATTTTATACGGCATTCGGCACTCTATGTCAAAGTAATATGGGTTGTGTTCGAACTAAGACCATTTATTCACCAGAGAGACAATTTAAATCTTTACAACCGACTAAAAAACAGAAAAAAAAATAGTTTTATACTAAACAAATTTTTTGGCTGCGGCTTCGTCCGCGTTTAGGACATGTAATATTGGATTACAGGAAATCAAGAAATTTGCGTCCCTCTTGTACCCCATTAAAAATGTTTTTCGAAAACAATATTACACGTTTTTCAAGACTTTCAATGAAAATTTCATTCGAAAAACTTAAAAAACAGTAACGTTGCATACTAAACCCCCATTTATCCCCTTGTAGGGTGAAATTTCTAAAATCCTACCTTTAGTGCTCCCTTACATTATAAAAGGAACCCTTATACAAAGTTTCACGTATCTAACTCTAATAGTTAAGGCCCTGAGTCGATTATTATTCAGTCAGCTTCTCCTTTTTGTATATACAGGGTGATTGGAAATTGACCGTCAATATTTTAACCAGTGGTCGGGTCTAATAACCCATGAAAAATATGTCGTGAAAATTTATATTATTGACCTTTTGGGAGACAAACGTTTCATCGCTTTTTGAGTTACTACGCCCTGTGTCTTACGTACCTTACGTCCTATACGCAAATCCCGTTTGTCGACGCGTACGCACATGCAATCGTTTCACTTTGAGATAAGACTAAGAGCCGGAGTACAAAAGACTAGGCAATATTGTCAGTTTTTTTTTTTTTAAGATCATGAAAATTCTGGGAATAAAACTTCACAGGGGTTTTCGGACGGTTATACCTACTGCTTAAAAATATTTACGGTCGATGTCTTGCCACCCTGTATAGATAATTTTGGTACTTGAAATCCATCGAATTATAAAGCTATGGACGTATGTAAGAGGCGTTAATGAGTGCTTGTTAGAAATACCGCTGTGTAATTGCGCAATTATGTCCTAGGTGTTGCCAGCAGCAAGATCTGACGGGGCCATTGACCCTGACGGTTGGAAAATGAGTGGTTAAAGCATTTAGGGACCTCCATAAAGTATGTCACATTTTCAGGATGGGGGGAGGGGGTGCAGTGATTTGTGAGACTTGAACAAAATAAATGTAAACTTCATAGATAAATAATAATATGTGACTTAGGTCTTAAGTCTAAAATTCCCAAAATTTGCGTGGCGTAATTTATGAATAGCATCTTAATGCGGATTTGGTTAATTAAAGTTTATTTGAAAAAGTATCATATCTCGATAGTGGGAGAAATTTTACTCAAGCAAGCAGTTGCTCTTGTAACCTTTGAACAAAATAAAACTAATGTACTTAGACATAGTTAATTCTGTTATTATGAATTCCGATGTCAATCGTGCCACGCCATGTATAATGCAAACAAATGACTAATATCTATTCTTAAAGGATTATTAATGTAAGTAGGTTTGTAGGTAATATAGCAAAAATAGTAAATGTAGGCACAATTAAGTATTGTAATTAACAACAGGATTCACAAAAACGTGTGAAATCGGAAAGGAAACGGTAATATCTCACGACCGCCGATTAATAACGATCAAGTGCGAGTTCTACTCGCGCACGAAGGGTTCTGTACCAGTGCCTAAGAAAGAAATACTCCAAACGAACATCCCCTTCATAGAAGTTCACATAAAAGCGCTGCACGCTCGTTGAACTCGCTGAAAAAACGTTTCATGAACATATAAGTATATTCTTTATACCGCTTTTTTTATTCCTAGTATTTCATAATTATGTTTGTAACAGTAATAGGTGATCCTATTACTAAGGCACTAAGATTCTAAATGGTGTGAGTAAGTTTGCGCATCGCTTTTACCACGACCCATTCAACTCACCACTCGAAATCTTGCCAAGTTTATTGCCGACCACTTACGTACTTCACCATGATTCAAGATATACTGCCTGATATTTGTGTGACAGACGAACAATCAGCCAGATGGACGGACAGCGGAACTTTGGGTACGGAAACGCTAAAAGGCACTTTCAGCTCCTTGTGTAATAAAAATACAATTTCGAGGTGCAAGACTGTACTTACCAAGCACATGATAAGGCAAACGATAAAACCTGTAGACGTGTTAATAAATCACATTGTTATAGTCTTATAGTATTCGTTTGAAGCCATCTCGGCTAGTAGGCCATGTTCAATCGGCGAAGTCAGTCAAGTGCAGGCGATCTCGGAGTACCAAGAACGCGTTAGGTCATATAACGGGTCGCTAGTATTATAGCACGCGCAGCAGCTGCTAGTATAGTCGTCTGAGTCATCATTTTAGACTAGAATTAGGTTTTAGTCAGGAAAAAGTATGATTAGTTGATTTTGTAATTTACAGGGTAAATGAAATTGATAAAGTCCTGCGCCAAGTGTTGCTTACTCAGTTAAAACATTCCTATCTATTACAAAAGTTAAAGCGGCTTTTAGATTCTATCGGCTATCCAGATTTTAGCATAGGTACATAGGGACGGGCACAGCGACAGCGACTTTGCTTTATATTGTGTAGTAGTGATAGGTATGCTAATTTTTATCAGGCTTATTTTAACAGTTAAAAAATAATAGTAGAGTACCATTAACTCTGATTATCAATTAATTTCATTCTGTAGAGAGGATTGGTGAGAGAAGAATTATTAAACAAATTTATTGTGGATTGTGAAAGTCTCTCAATTCTCGAGTTATTTACGGACATCTCGAGTCTTTCGTAAAGATTCAAATGTTTACTAAACTTTTGAACAACAAAGTTAACTCCTCCTAAAGCTGGAATTCCTCCGAATGGCTTATTTCAATACCTATTTGTTTACTCGCTTAATAATTGCATGCATGACTATTTATTGGCCATAAAACACATACTTACAACATTACAAAATAGTTTACATGACAACAAATTTATGTAAAGACGAAGTTTTCTCAAATTGTGACCTACTAACGTTGTCAAATAAAGACAAAATGAAATGATGTATAGCTGAAGTCTTTTTGAAAGTGAAAAAATGAAGTGAATACTTTGGAAATTTTCAACTGTTTAGCAATCGGGTTTCTCAAGATACAACCTGGTGAGGGTGATAAATAGAAAGAGCGAAGTCTTAGTAACAGAGTCCCGTTTTTACGCTTTGGGTACCAACCCTAAAAAGGCCGCGACTTACGACTCGAAATAAGTTTTTTAAGTAAGTCCCGTAATTATAGGTTCCGACTCTGTAAACTTTATGAACTACTTCGAGTTAAAAAAAAAAAAACTGGCAATTGCGAAGATAGAGCGGCATTTCGCACCAATATGCTATGCACGATGGTTGCAGTGCTATATCTGATGTGTCAATAACATACGTACGCTAATTTTAGCGTATTATATCTGAGCCAATAAAACAGTAGTTTAATGGGCTAGTGTCGGTTATGATTTCTGCTTCAGAAGTTTTTCGGTAGCAATTAGCTGGTTTCTACTGTTTCAGTTATTTTTGGAGATAACCACCAAAAAATACATTTTCCTCGAGCATTTGTCGCTAGTTAGGTACTTCTTAGAATCCCGTACCCAAAGGATAAGAACGGGATCCTATTTCTAAGATTTCGCTGCCTGTCCGACCGTGTGTGTGGTAGCTACCACGTTCTCTACAATGTTGTGGTCGTCGCATGTGGCATGTGCGAACTACCAAGTATAGCAGCCGCTTACGTTACCTCTAACGACACCCTCGGAACGAAAGGAAAGGTGTCATTCTAAGCCCGATACCACAGGGGTAAAGAACCTTTTTTTAACCGACTTCAAAAAAGGAGGTATTCAATTCGGCTGTATTTTTTTTTTTTTTTTTTTTTTTTTTTT
>BHDV01030398.1:57813-120417 GCA_005406045.1 Adoxophyes honmai
GAGCTCCACTTTTGGTGAAATTAAGTTTGCCGTCTACAGACGTAGTGCCATATCACGAGGGTTTTCAATCCCGTCTCTCGACGTATTGTCCGTGAACGTGTTAATGGGTAGTTCTTGAGAATTATCATTCCCCTGGCTATAGTTATTTAAAAAAAACTCGACCTATTTGTAAATAAGTATGATTTTGATTTAATGCGTAATAATGTCCCTTGAATGGGCATCACTTTCTGTCCATTTGTCTTTAATTAAGTCAAAAACTATAGGTGACATGCCAGGGGAATGAGGAGTCTCAAGAATTACCCTAACATTTTAACCAGTGGTCAGGTATAGGCGTCTGAAAATCCTGTAAAATATTTCATGAACATTTTTAATATTGACCTTGTGAGAGACAACTGTATCATCGTTTTTAAGGTCATTGACCCTGTATTTCATCTACCTTACGTACCGAACGCAAGTCCCGTGAGCACCTGCAATCGTTCTGCGATGCTTCGCGGTTGACTAAGGGCCTCCGCTAGCTGACGCGTACGTCCGCCGCGTGCGCAGTCTCGCGGGTCCCGCTCCGTACGTCCGCCGCGTACCAACGAGTACGCTAAGGGGGAATCTTAATTACACACAATTATCCTTGGTAAAATAAGATTATATTCTAGTATGTCTTGCTCTTTAGGGGTAGCGCAGACGACAGACTTTTGTGCGATCGAGTCTGTGGCGCAAAAAAAATGAATGAATGAATGGCGCAGAGAGTTTCCATTCAGAGTTTTCATTGCGCCGCAGACTCGATCGCACAGAAGTCTGTCGTCTGCACTGCCGCTTATCGTTATTTTGTGAGTAGGTATTCAACTTTTTTCTTTTGTTACAGGAAAAGGCAGAGATGTGGTCAAAGGAGTGCACGGCAGGTTTCGGTCTGGCCAGCTCATTGCCATCATGGGACCTTCCGGGGCGGGGAAGAGTTCACTCCTCAACGCCATTTCAGGATACAGGTATATAGCCGGGAAACGAAGGGTTTAAAGGCCCTTCTAAATGGATACCTACTGCAATTTGTGGCCAGTCAACTATGTGCATCTTACTTTAGTATATGTAAGAAGAGTAAGGTAGCAATAGTTTCCGGCCACAAATTGGAGAAAAGTATTGCCCGTTTAGAAAGGTCTTTTGGCCGAGTAGAAATAGATGGCCGATAGTAGCGAGGGATAATAATATGCGGTTGGCAAACCAGTTTCTCGCAAATATTCGCGTTGTGCTTTTCTCAAACGTTTCGTACCAAAAACTGCAAAAAATGATCATTGTTGTATGGGAGCCCTCCGCAAATAATTATTATATTTTATTTTTAGTATTTGTTGTTATAGCAGCAAGAGAAATAACATGATCTGTATAAATTTCAATTCTATCGCCGTTCTTGAGATACATCCTAGTGACATATGGACAATCCGAAGGACGGACAGCGAAGTCTCAGTAATAGGGTCCCGTTTTCACTCTTTGGGTACGGAACTCTCAAAAAGTTGTAAATGTGTTTTTCATACGCCGTCATGTAGGTACCGGACTTTTGATTTCAGGGCTATAAAATATTCTTGGCTACTTCTGCCCCCGTTCGCAATTCCGTACGGCACTTTCATCCAAACTTATTTTAAAATCGATGCCTTCTATTAGAAAGTATGAAAACGATTGCGAACTATTGAGAACACCAGGCAACAAAAAAAGAATACTTTTGACAATTTACCACAGATACCTTTTTCCAGAACCTTTTACCAGATACTTAAGATGTATCGGAATTTAATGTTTAAAAACAAAAGAAAGGCTGTAAGGCTATAAATATGAATTCCTTTATGTAGATGATGATATCATTCCACTCATTCCACCGGATACTAAGTATCTAATTTTTCCAAAACTAATTTGAAGACATTTATATCGACACGTCATTGCAAGTTTTGAAAATATAGGTACATCATCATGTAGATCATGATGTCATCATCATGTAGTTTTACCTGGAAAAGATCTATTGTCTATATTCCTCTCTCCTCAATGAACGTCACATTGTCATATTCACAATGAACGGTCGGTGGCGATCTTGACCATCGTATTGTGAAAGGCCTTCCAACACTCCGCCGTCCGGTTCGCGTATTAAGTACAAGCGTGAAAGTAACTCTGTAATAGGTAATAACTAGGGTTAGGAATTTTGAATGCTCGCCGTGGTTCTAAAATCCATGGAGTCGCCATTCATGTTAAAATTCTAATAAGATTTTTTCTAACAATAAGTCTAAAAAATACACTAGTAAAATATGTATTAGCTTAAACATAATAATTTACTTTAATTAATTAAAACTAAAATATCTTCTCGCAGCTTATAGGTATGTTTTATTCGGCACTATTGAAACTCCGATGAGGTACTGTAACTTGTGTAGAGTTATGATAAAATTAATTAGTTAGTGATATATCCGCATAAATCATGACACTTATTTTTACACTTTGATTTGACGTTGTCAAAAAAATATTTAAGGTAATGGCGACTCCATGGATTCTAGAACCACGGTGTGCATCCAAAAGTCCTAAGCCTAGTTATTACCTACACACGCTTCAACCGCTGAGGCAGTGTCATTTTATAAAAAGTTGTCAATTTTTTAGTTTTTCTAGGTTTAGTTGCGTTGCGACAATTTTATGCACCCTCTCCACTTAATAATCAACACTAACTCTACCAAAACTTAAATCAAATACTTCAATCACGACAGATTGCTAGCCTGTCGCTTAAAATATACGAAACCATTTCATTAGTCACCCTTACGACATCCACAGAAGAAAAGAGGTGTAAATCTAAACTCGACACGGGTTTGAATTACTAGGGATAGGAAAATGACGGATAACGTACCTATACTCTAACTCTGCTAACGAGCGAATCAATTTTTCTCATGAAAAAGCGAGAAAGAGTGAATTATTCCAAGAAAAATGTTTCTTCTCGTTTTGTCAAATCGACATTTACTTAGTCAAGTATTCATCCAATTAGACATCCGGTTGTTAATTAAGATATGTTTTGAGAACGTAATTTGGTCTATTATCTGTAACCCTGAACTAATCGTGACCACAGTGTCAAATAATTTGCGTTTCTTTCTTCCTTATCAGTAACTCTGTTGCCATCACTAATTAAACGAAATTGAAGATAAACTTCACGGACAAATCGAATAAAAGAATATTCATTGAACAAGGCCACCACTTTCTCTGCAAACGTCTCTTTTTGACGTAAATTTCTGGCGTATGGCAATAATTTTATTTCATTCGGTCAGCTGTATTTACTTGACGTAATTTGTATTGACTGATTTAGAGTTAAGGATTTTAATTCACTAGCTACCATGGATACCTTTCATAGTAAATGTCATATTGTGACGTCACATTAGGAAGCAAAGTCGTTATGGCTTTTCTTTTGAAAATGTTGTAAGTATTATAATTATAAGATTGAGAACGGGTTAGATTTAATATGGGTCATTTTAGATGTAATTTAAATACACAATGTAATCGACTACATAGGAAAAAAATCGCTAATAAGTACATATTTGTGAAAAATTGCGGATACGTTTGAAGGTCAGGTTATAATTGCCTGTTGTGTCAAATGTCAGCGGTATTGTAATTATCCAGTTTTGATTGCGCCGACGTACAACCAGCCAACTCGTTTAGAGTACATACAATGTACAATAATCTATACCTACCTATAAAACAATAGCGGGTGACTGAGAGACAAAGCACAGCTTAAATTTAAATAAACTTGAGTTCTGGCATGGATTGTACAATCAGCAACAAAAATATTGACTCAGTCAACTATAGTCTATTGACTATGCACAATGTTAAAGTCGTGTGTTTATATTTTTTAATTTTGACCGTGTCGATATCTTTGTTGCTGATTGATTGTACCTTAAGTATCATAGAGTTGTAATGACGAATTTTTAAATTCCTACGAAAGAGATTTTTTTCTTTGTTCTAAGAATATCTTTCAAAGTTAGTCAATAATAGAAAACGGCACGACTCCTGATTCACATGGGCCACTTTTTTTGGAATAATGCAAAGTACCTGCTGTATTAGCAAAGTCTTCCCAAGTAGCCCTGTTTAAAACTAACTATTCCTTCCAGATCGGTTGGTGTCTCAGGCGAGCTCCTCGTCAACGGGCAGCCGCGGAACGAACAGCTCTTCCAAAGATCCTCGTGCTACATCACCCAAGAAGACTTGCTCCAACCACTGCTCACAGTCAGGGAAGCCATGGACGTGGCTGCGAGCTTGAAACTGGCGCGAGGCTCGGCAGCACATGCTGATCAGATCCTACAGGAGTTGGGGCTGTTAGAGCATCAGCATACCAAGACGGATTTGCTGTCTGGAGGACAGAAGAAAAGGTGGGTTTTTAAAAGCTATTTATTAACTTGCCCTGTTAGTCTCCGGTAAGTTAGACGGCACGATTTTAGAGAGAGAGAGTACGTTCACGCAGCGCTTTATGAAAGTAAAAGAGACACGCGAATTTACTCTCTCTCTCTCTCTTTAAAATCGTGCCATCATACTTGCCTGTGTCTTAAGTGTGGGTGCAACTTAGCATGCTAATTCAGATGTACGAAAAGCGCCGGTAATAAATGGACTCTAGCAGCACATCACATATCATAAGTTTATAGTGACCATACTCACTTGCTCGTTGAAGCCATCGCTAGAGAATACGGTAATGATCTAATGGTCCAATGGTACAGAAGACGATGACGAGAATTAAAGGCCAATGTCCAATACAGCTCTATATCTGGATCCCTAAAATCTTTAAACTTATTCTTGCATTCCGTAACGTTTTGTGTCATAATGATCATTTATTTTATTTTGTCCTAACACATACGCATATCTTTAGTTTTCCTAAACATTTTATTTCATGAACGATTGTTTTGACGCACCGCTATGAATGGTTATAAAACAAACCTAACCTATCCTATTGTTTAACCAACCTAACTTATCCTAAGCTATTTTTAAATTATGGAAGATGATTGTTATTCCAATCGAACGTTAGAGCTAATGCCTGTTAGGACAAAACATTTCGGGCAGTTAAGGATCGCGAGGGAGACCCGTCCAATACCAGACTGCGTAGCTTGCTAATGGTGATGACGAATTACTCGGTTTTAATCGTACGAGTACTATAAGTATGTACATAGTTCTCACACTAATGCTCTAATTTATACATTTTAAGTAGAGTAGAGAAGGTGGGCTGGAGAATATAGGTAAACAACGTTGATTGAGTTACTCGTGGAACTGATGAAAGGTTATTTTTATCGACTACGTCGGGTCAATGTTCTTTGCGTGTAGTTTAAAAGATAAGTATCGTCACGGACATTTTAACTCAAATGTTATAATTACAAGCAATTTGTAAAACTAATTTTGTAGAGTAGTGTACCTAACTACTTATCTGCGTTATCTTCTAATTCAGGCGGAGTAATTGTTGGTGAACTATAGTAATATACACTAACGGGCAATCAAAACGGGTCGGTTTTCTCAGAAAGCTATACGGAAATCCGACCTATTTCCACTGCTCGTGAGTGTAGTAAAAATAATTTGAGCGGAAAGCAACAATTTCAACTCTTAGTTCTTATCAAGCAGTACTTTGTATATGTACAGTAGACCGTACATTGTAATGTTTACAGCGAGCATGGTAAAATGTCGAATTAACAAGTTTAATTGTGCGAAAAGTCATAATACGAGTATAAATTAAATTGTCAGCTATCATGTGGTGCAAGCCATGTTGTAGGGAATGTTCACACGCGGGCGTATAAACGACATTAGCTATTCAAGATACCATTTTGACCTCATTCTTGTTGAATATTAATCAATAGGTAACTGAAAACGAATGCTGTAGCAGGATGGCTGCGTTATTGCGATGCACACGTTCGAAGTTATTTAGGCTCGATTTAGGGCTAATTTTTCAATCACCAGATAAAACATATCTGTCCGATAAATGTTGGCTGTCACTTTTCTTTTATATGACGCGAAAAAAGGAGAGCAACAATTTTAACTGGCAGATAAATTTATCTGGTGATTGAACAATCGGCCCTTAATTAAACTATTAAATTCGGGGGTAGAATAAGTTACTCTTGACCTTCTACCAAGTCAAATTTTCATAGTAGCAGCAAGTAACGTAGTTTTTTTTAATTTCAGTTCTAAATTTGAGGAACCTTCAAAAATTGATTTTAGGATTCCATACGCAAAGGGTGAAAACGCGGGACCCTATTACTGAGACTTCGCTGTCCGTCTGTCGCCAGGCTGTATCTCAAGAACCGTAACAGCTAGGCTATTGAGATTTTCACAGATGATATATTTCTGATACTGCTATTTTTTTTTCATGTTTGTGTGAAAATCTTAATGACGTCTACAGAATACATCTACTTACCAAGTTTCAACAATATAGTCTAATAGTTTCGTAAAAAGTGGCTGTAGCATACGGAAGGACAGACAGACACGACGAATCCATAAGGGTTCCTCTTTTTGCCATTTGGCTACGGAACCCTAAAAGCCAGGTTAGAGTAACTTATTGCAAAACTAATAGACTACTGGCCCGTCTTAGAAAAAACATGGGTCATCTGAACCACCAGGAGACCTATCTAGAACGATATAAGGGCATAAAATAATAAGATTCAGCACTATGCCGTCACTTGTAAGCTGTCCAACTGAGCGCAGTTGAGAATTCAAAAGTACAACCCTCGATTATTTCCTCTTGTCGCATGATTTTTGTACGGGGTTGCGGAATAATGAATTAGAACTGGTATTGAAATAATATGAAACTGGTTTCATAAAAAATCAACCGACCAAATTTACCCTGGGAATAGTCGGAAAATAAAAAGAAAATCCGACTTTGTGGCTCAACATTTTATTCGGCACCAGTTTCATACTATTTCAATACCAGTTCTAATCCATTATTTCGCAACCCCGTACAAAAATCATGCGACAAGAGGAAATAATCGACGGTTGTACTTTTGAATTCTCAACTGCACTCAGTTGGACAGCTTACAAGTGACGGCATAGTACTGAATCTTATTATTTTATGCCCTTATATCGTTCTAGATAGGTCACCTGGTGGTTCAGATGACCCATATTTTTTACTACATGGGCCCACGGTCTATAAATCTTAGAATATGGTCACTAATATGTCAACGAGTTAGGCAGGACAAGAAGAACCCATTTCCACCATCATTATGTCAGTAAAATCCTTGGTAGCCCAGCGGTTCGACCTGTGGCCTCTCAAGCAGAGGGTCGTGGGTTCAAACCCCGGGCTCGCACCTCTGAATTTTCAGAATTTATGTGCGAAATCGAATTTGATATTTACCACGAGCTATTCGGTGAAGGAAAACATCGTGAGGAAACCTGCACACAGCGACGAAGCAATTCAATGTTGTGTGTGAAGTTCCCAATCCGCACTGGGCCCGCGTGGGAACTATAAGCCCAAGCCCTCTCATACTGAGAGGAGGCCTGTGCCCTGCAGTGGGACGTATATAGGCTGGATGATGATATGTCAGTATTTTTAATAGGTACTTGCACTACTTAAAGCAAAAAATAGCTCTTGGCCCTCAATCAAAAATCTCTTGAAAGCTGCGGCTTTCTACATCCTTATATGTATAACGTAGGCGGCTCTCAATGCAATTGCTCGTGAATGTTATGAGTGAGAATTATTTTTAGACACAGACGACAACGACAATGTATGTGTGTCGTCTAATAAGAAACATACTTTATGGCATGTAAACTGCGAGGTTAAGAAGACATGGCGCTTAATGCATTCTTTGTCGGCCGACTAGTAACATATACTTATTGACTTTTGAAAGGCGAAAATAGGATAAAAAATGACGCTTGGATAGGATTTAGCGTTAAATTAAATGTAGTATGTAGGTATGCTTCCGGAGACAAGGCAGCAAACGAACTTATTATACCTACCTACCTCTTAAATCTAATCTGAACATTAACTGTGCTAAAAGGTGTTAGGTGGGTTAGGTGAAAAAGTCATGGTATTCTCTGCCAGTTTGAAAATATAATCGTGACTTTTATGTTTAACTGAATATTTCGCAGATATAATACATGAAAATAAATAAAACCGATACCAACGGTTGAAAGGCGATTTTTTTTTAGGATACCTAGTAAGTTATCCCATTTTGCCCTATCAGCTATATCTGCAGATTTTTATTGTTTATTTGTTTGTTTGTTTGTTTGTTTGTTTGTTCCGCTTTCACGCCGTAACTACTAAACCGATTGCTTTAAAATTTTGCACACGTAAAGATATAAGTCCAGATTAAATAATACTGTACTTTTTATCCCGGAAAAAAATGTATGTTCCCTAGGGAATGTTCGCTTTTTACCGCAATATAACCGAATTCCACGCGGGCGAAGCCGCGGGCGGAAAGCTAGTTAACTAAAAATTTAGAAAAGTGTCGCTTATCCCATTTCGTTTTTCAAGTGTTAGCTATGTTTGACTAAAATATAGAGATAAGTATACGTAATAAATAAGTACACACGGTCAAAAGTGCCAATGCCAAAAATGTAAATGCCCGCTTTTATTCTTCTGAACATTAAGGCCGTGCGTTATTTACGTCATTTTTAACGGTTTACCCGTTTATCCGCTTGATTTTACGTATGACTACAGTATGTATTAACATTACATCGACGCTTGAAAGGCGAAATGGGATAAACGACATTTTTTGAAAATATCGATAGTTGAAAAGCTAAATTTGATAAGCGACTCTAATTTTTGCATGTTAAGTTAAATACATGGTAGAAATCACTTAAATTTGCTAATAAGGTGAAGTGGGATAACTTGCTATCGTAAAAATGTCGCTTACCACATTTCGCCTTTCATGAGTAGGTAGATACACTTTCTCCGTCAATTTTAATGTTCATTTTGATGTCAAAAAAGTTAGCAGAGAAAAATCAATAATCGACTGCACAGTTATTACTAACTATTACGCACTTACCTGATGAATGAGTAAACAGAAAGCTGCAGTGGGTGTTGACCTGCACTTGGCTAGGTATGTTGGTGAAGATTGGCGCCAACTTTCGTCCCAGTACTTGTGGGCATTGACCCCAAACGTTGGACGTATTCGCAAACATTGTTCGATTGGTGCACTTTCCGTTTACGATTAAACAAGGCCATACAATAGTCGCTTAGTGGTTTGGCTAAAAGTTCCGCTACTAGTAAAATGTCAATAACATTATCGTTAGTTAGGTAAATGTCCCAGTGTTGTATGAACTAAAAATAAGTTTTTAACATCACCTGACATTACAATGCAGTCGGATTGATTAACACAAATAGTAATATTTCGATTTCATGACCACATGAAACAAATTATCTTTAACAACTGTAAGGCTACTTGAAAAACACATACAATGGTTTTACAAACACATAAAGCGACAGGCTAGCAAAAATGCCAACTTAAAAAAATAAAAAATTGCTGAAAGTCGCCATGAAACCTGAAAACCTCGAAAAACCTCGTGAGATCCAACTAGATATCCTAGTTGCGTGATGTATGTATGTAGGTACGACATATTTTCTGTTACTAAGGTATCGAGCAACGGTACGTTTACCTTAACCGCCGTTTCACAACAAATATAAGGACTGGGGAAGTAAAGACTTGAAAATGGTAATTAAGCAAGTTAAAAATATATCGTGAAACAATGACGCAAATGTAATGAATGGACAATGCAATGTGTTGTTTTGCATATCCAGCTCGGTTTCCACTAAGTAGGGATAATAATCGTAATTATTGTGCTCCTTGTAACTGACGGTTATTTCGCGTAATTGTAGGAATGCATGATCTTCTAGATATCAATAAACAAATCATGGTAATGATTACACCGTAGTTATGTTTGATTGATTCTGTAGTAGTTGAATCCTCATCCTATAATCATTATAAGCTAGACATTCCTCATGGATAACCTTTACAATTGTTTAGCCTAGTGAGTTATGTAATAACTACCTAGTTGATTTATTGGATTTATGGATCATTGTGACTTAATACGAGAGTCTGACTAGGGTTACGTACCTTGGAAAAAATAATGTGGATGAAGTACCTCATGTTAGGATTAGGTATACCAAGTGGCACAAAATCGTAACCCTGTGTGAAAGATGCTTGACGGTTTGAATATAGATAATAACAGGTGGTCAATTTCATACGACGCTCGCGTGTTGCCTCAGCCTATCACCTTGTGGGAAAATATCCAATAGAGATCTCTCTCCAGGCAGACGTTATGCCTGGGGACCGAAGTCCACAGAAAGTTGGAAGTTGTATTTATGTAACCGCTCTACGATACCTCGTTAGGCCGTGGTCGCCTTCACCCGCCGCCCGCAGCCGACAACGGGCCGCCGCCCGCGGCGTCTGAATGGTATGTTCGGGAATGCTCCGGAGTGGTCGTTTTCGCCCGCCACGTGCGGCGTTCCGTTTACTGCTATTATTCAGAAGCCGCGGGCGGCGGGCCGTTGTCGGCCGCGGGCGGCGGGTTGAGGCGACCACGGCCTTAGCGCGATGTTAGAACACTTGACAGTTGATGACGTATGTGGAAGTTCTACTGGACCATAGGTGGCTCTAGGGTCGAAACAGACGGTTCCGAATCTTTTTGAGCATAGCTGATTTTTCTCGTCTTGCAGGCTATCCATCGCTTTGGAGCTGGTAAACAACCCGCCAGTATTCTTCCTGGATGAGCCGACCAGCGGTTTGGACACGGTGACAACGCTGCAGTGCGTGAAGCTGCTGCGACAGCTGGCTCGCCAGGGTCGCACGGTAGTGTGCACCATCCACCAGCCCGCTGCCTCTCTCCTTGAGCTTTTTGATCAGGTGAGCTCTACCACACATCACGCCCGTGGGAATTCCCAAGTGGGGTACACTTGACTCGGTACATGACAGGTTGCTAGCCTGTCGCCTAAACCATACGTAAACCTTAGCCGCCTCTGTCAACGTCCACGGAGGAAATAAATATGTATGTGTTTTTGGGACAGACTCCAATAAACAGACATCTCTGGTAAGTGTTATCCCTGGGGACTGAAGTCCACATACAGAACGTTTAAAGCTGAAAGCTGTAACTTCGAGAGTTCATTAGTGCGATGTTGAAAATTTTACGGATAAGTAACTCACACACGAAGAGTCGCGTTGAGTCGCGCGAAGAGAGCGGTGGCGCGCAGTGCGCGTTTCGCAGCAGCAGCCGCCGCGGCTCCTAGATGAAGGGCTACGAATTAGCCCGAAACATGTCGAGCTAAATTCGATTTAATAAACGTGAGTTATCCGTAAAATTTTCAACATGAGTGAGTCTCATGGTAGTTTAATGTTCCATTTCACTAGCGCGATGTAGAAGCTGTGACGGTTGATGACGTTTTTTGTAGAAGTTCTACTAGTCGAAGATAGGTGGTGCTGCAGGTCACCACACAAAAGGTTCCATACTAAAAGGTAGGTAGAAAGTAGAATGTACTCTGAAATACCTAAGCACTGTGCTACGATAGGTACTTACAATATTGAACATGACGAGGTATTAGGTGAATTGTTCAAGTACCTACTTAGGTACTTCTCAACGGTCAGCTTCATAAATAACTATTAGTTTCTTATCTATGAAAGTAGCTTTTGTATGGAGATTTTTATAGCAGATGCAGTTTCCATACTAAATATTTTACACGTGTTTATCAACCATCAATCTAGGCATTGTGAAACTGATGTTAGTGTTTAAAAACACTAATAAAGAATGAGATTTTTTTTAATATTACATAAAATTGACTATCACAATTTTTTTCGTAGATAGTCAAATAAATTTAAGTTCTGGATTTATGAGGGTAAACATTCGCTCATGAAGTCAAAATATTGCTGAATAAATTTACCTACTCAACTAAATATAAAATTATACCTATCGTAAACCGTAACGTCATAGGTCGTAAGTACAACAGTTTATTTTTAGCTGCTTTTGTTAGACGTACATTAACTTTTCACCCTTTTAAGTATCTCCGCGACAGTTCTAAGGTGATTAACACTGGTAAATACTCGGTAGGTACCTACCTAGTGTCAAAACAATTGAAAATAATTTCCTGAAGAAACAAATATATGTATTGTAAATAATCACTCTACGTCACAATTCACAAAAAGTCTTCCGAATGTTTCCGTTTCTCATTATTTTACGACTTAATTACGAGTAGGTACCTAAGAATAAAGTGTATGGACCTTTCCGATAATAACGTGATCAAAGCAACAACGAGAACCGGACCATAATATTATTAGTAAAAATGTGTAAATATTAACAACACACTTGGTAACCTGTAACGTAAACAACCCATTGTTTGTCAATTTAATTCCAGTGACTGACATACTGATCTTATTTTTATTAACATTGAATTGAAAATGAAAATGATCATTAAGTATTGGCGTGGCGTTGAGCACGGGGTCCTTTACGTTACAACGTTACATGAAATAATCAAACCCCATTATAGGTCAGTTAACTAAAGCTGGTACGTTATCACTACCACACTTGTGCAATTTCGCTATACTGTATGTTTAAAATGAATAATTTTGATCAAATCGGGCAGACTTTTCATGATACGTATGCTGTGCAATGTCACGCCGCGTGCTAATTCACAGATACTACATAAATACAATGCGTACGTCTGTTTTACGTGCCAGCTTTAGTTAACCGACCAGTACCCCCCAGTCCTGGAAATGTAACTTAACAACATTTTAAATTTAAGTACTTAGTGTGTACCGAATTTACTTCCACTTCTCCAAAATAGCCAAGTTAAATGCCAAGGACAGTATCAGTGATGAGCCATTCTCATTATTATTGTCATTACTAATGATAATTAATTTAAATCAGGCTGTAGCGTCTCTAACGACACCTATCGCCAAGTAGTAGAACTTCAGCCACAAACGTTATCAACTGTCAAAGTGTTCTACATCGCGAACGATGTTTGGAAGATAGGTTGCATAAATACAACTTCCGAACTTTCTCTCTATGGACTTCGGTCCCCAGGCATAACATCTGCCTGGAGAGAGATCTCTCTATATGGAGTTTTTCCCACAAGGCCATTATAGTTCAGTCAACGAAAGGCTCCGGGGGTAGGTAGGTATAGGTCGCGCAAACGGGTAAGTAAACGATTGCTTCAGAACTTATTAAGGGAGCTAAGGGAGATACATACTAAAAGTCCTATTATCTAGGAGGTGAGCCGGAGTGGGGGAGATGTAGAAACTTCTCGATTTTGGGTTTTTCACTAATATCTCCATTTCAGCTGAATTTCAAACCAGGCTCATCGCCCAATTTCTTTGGCGTGTAACTCGAAAACTATGAGGAAATGGGAAAAAATATAAATAATAGAAGTTGTACAGAAAGGTATAAGTTTTCTTATAGTAGAAAAACACTTTTTGCTACGATGCACTGTTTTGAAGATATTAGCAAAAACCCCAAAAATGCGTACTGTGCTTACGCGGCACCTGAAAAAGGTTAAGAAGGTTGCGTTAAGAAGGTCTGGTGTAGTCCTTCTGTGTGTCTAAAGCTTCTACAAAGCGCATAGTAGATAGCGCAGTGTCGTGACAAGATAAATAGCGTGCAGCACGCTTATAAAACTCGTCATTGTCTAGCACTTCATCTGCATAATCGAGCCACACAGTTATTATAAGGTACATGATAACAATAGCCAGTGCCTTACGGTAACCATCGTCGCTCTATTGTTTTATCCAAAATAAGATGTCTAATTGCCTTTTGACATGACCTACTCGTAGAAATTGCCAACAGGCTGCGTACTCGCGAAGTATTATTCAGTGTAGGAAATCTCGGGCGACTGGCAACGAAGTAAATTACACTGGTCTTTATGCTTTCTCCGGCAGCATGGAGGTATGAGGGTGAGAGGCTCTCCCACAGAAAGTGGGCACTGGGCATATTCTAAAAATCTCAATTCCTTCATGGCCAATTGCATAGACGGTTCGGGAACCCTTATGCCCACGTCCGGTCCACCCAATAGCCGCCCTGGAGAGTGGCTCCTCCGTGGTAGCGCCGTTTATTATTAGTTCGGGATTCCTTGCCCTCCCCCGCTAGTGCCACTGGGCACCGGCTTACTTTTAGACATTATTCTTACAGTCACACACGTGCAAACTTGCAAATTAACAAGTGCAAATGTCGAAGTCATTAATAATGATTCTACAGTATCTACTGGATCTGCTGATACTGGTATTATCGAACCACGCCATTGGCAGAATTCTGTCGGTCATTTCTCCAATCAATAGAGACCAAGTTCCAAAGAAACCTTTAAGGAGCTAAGGAACAGGTAAATCTACAAAACAAACCTAAAAACCCTTTTTAATCTCACTACTCTTTACTTAAAGGTGTACGTGTTAGCTGATGGCCGTTGCGTCTTCCAAGGAGACACAGCCGCCATGGTTCCTCACCTGCAAAGCGTCGACCTGCCCTGTCCTCGGCATCACAACCCTGCTGACTTCAGTAAGTGCCTGTAAACCTGTACGCTAAGCACGGCAACACGAGGGAGTAGACTACCTGTCAGTTTCTGACATCTCTAAAGCTATGTCCACACCAGTGCGCTTTCGCGTTCACCTTGCGTCTTCCTCTGACGCATGCCGGTGCAACCACCAACCACAGCGCATGCCGCCAGCACGTCTTCATTGAGGACGGATCTAGTTTCAGCGCATGCGCTGTGGTTGCACAGGCATGCGTCAGAGGAAGACGCAAGGTGAACGTGAAAGCGCACTTGTGTGGACATAGCTTAAGAGATAAGTATCTCGCACGCATCTCTACCTCCCTGTTCTAAACTTTTGTAATTACAATATTTTGGTTTGGGGGAAGTAGGTACTTATATCCTTAGATGTAAGGTATACCGATAGTGGAGGCACACAGAGTGATGTTGTAGCGCCCCAGTGCCACATTCCTGGAATATCCGAACTAAAACGATCCCACATGGCGGTAACGAAGTTACGACGATCGGTTGCATAAATACAACTTCCAACTTCCTCTTTGAGGACTTCGGTCCCCAGGCATTACATCTGCTTGGAGATTTCTCTGTTGAAGACTTCACTTGCCTTGTAAAGACAGGTGACCTGAATATTTGTCAAGTTCGGTTGCGAAATGCTAATCTGGCTAAACAAAAACCTATCAATTACGTTCCAGTAATCGAGTTGACGGAAAACGCCGAGAACATAACGAAACTATCCGAAGAGATGCTCAATGGCCGGTTGTACAAAACATCAAAGCTGGAACAGACCGAGCCGGTGAACCACATGGAACTCAAGTTATGCTACCAAACAGAGGATGCCGAAGAGACAGAAGTAATGCTAAGCAACGAGAAGTGCCTTTACAAAGTACCGAAGTACGATGCTAGCACATCCAACAGTTCCTTGTCGAGCCAAGTGTCTCAGATGAACTCTTCGATGGCTTGGATGAAGGTGCAGAAGCAGTCAGAATCTTGCGGATACCCGACGACGCATTTCGAACAGTTCTCGATATTGCTGTGTCGTATGCTGAAGCAGATATCAAGGAATCGAACGGGTAAGTTATTTCTTAGGACTTTTTAGATTTTGTTTAAGAAGGCACCTTTTTGACTAGGGGCAACTTTTGTATCTCAGACGCTTAGGTACATTCAGAGTAGAAACATAGTTAATTAGTTAGTCATTAATCGTAATTATTCGAATCAAGATTGTACTTATGTAACCCAATGGGCGAGCATTTAAAAAATCTTTGAATCCAGAAAAATCTAAACATAAACATCTCAAGTGAAGTTAGCAACGTTCATTAAAGCCATGAGTAACAAAATGAAGCTACTCAGATGAATAATGTTCCAATTAACTTAATTATCATTGAATTATGACAATTAATCGGCTGAATTATTCCTTGTTAAATGACCACACGAGATAATGTCCTTCTTTATGCAGCATCAATAAATAAATAAACATACGTTTGTATGTTTATTAGATTCGTCGCGACGTGATAAATAAACTAGGTTCCTAGATTTATAATATGGAACTATATGACTTGCATAACTCATTCTCATTACCAAACCAAAACAATAATCTTACTATGTCAAGGGTAGCCGCGTTTCCGAGTTTAATCTAGAAAGATAACAAAAGATAAGTATCAACTTTATCGGCTTTGGAAATCCTCTTTTTTAATCCGATAGCAATATCAGTAAAGCTTATACAATGTAAACAATTCTAAGATAAAAATAGATATACTTGAATAATAATATCATTGGACAATTTCCACCAATCAGAAAATTAGGAAATTTAAGGTCGTGGTCGCCTTCACCCGCCGCCCGCGGCCGACAACGGTCCGCCGCCCGCGGCGGATGAAGGCGACCACGGCCTAACGCCTGTGCTGTGGGTATTAGACAACGGATACTCTTCCTTAAATACATAAATATCTAAGACTCGAGAGCAAACATATTAGTATTCATCGTACAAACATCTGAATCCGAGATTTAAAGCGTCACTATCAGGTTCTCACTGGGCTATCCGGCTGACGAAAATAAAAATGGAAGCTATTAGAAAAAATGGAACAAGTCCCTGACATTTCGGAAGAAGCTTCATGTTGTTCATGTCTTATTTCTCCTTTACTTACAGAGTTCTATTTTTTTAACACACTCACGACCACGCCTAAAATCAAAACATTTGCGCGGAACCGAGTAGTCTATAGCCAGTACAAAATGAACCCGGCTCCCGGGTTCTCGGTATCTGGCGAATGTTTTGAAGAACCCGGGAGCCGGGTCCTTGGTTCTGAATGTGTTAATCAACCAAACTGTAGTAATTTTATTAATCCATAATCATTGTTAGTTAGTTACATGTCAATTAGTTATTCCTATGTTATATAATTTTACAAACTTCCTCAAAATCTTAAAACTAAATACCTAGTTACCTTCGCCTTGAGCCGTGCCCGGTCCAAAGGTTCCCATTACACTGGCTGCATTGCCGCGCTGGACTGCAATGGAAACTGGTTAGACCAGCCACGAGCCTGAGCGGAGATCACAGCCTCGAACTCGTAGTCGGCGACGGCTCTAATTAATAACTAACACAGGTCTAACTTTTCCAGGACTCTGGATCCAGCTGTTTCACCACATCATGTGCGGCGTTCTGATCGGACTCTGCTTCCTCAACATGGCCAACGACGGGACCCAGATGTTCAATCACCTGAAGATGTGCGTCGGACTTATCATTTTTTTTTCGTACACGCAAATCATGGTGCCCGTGCTTGTATGTAAGTGTGCTTGACTTGATATTGAAGCTTGAAAAGCCCCAACACAAAAAGAGGGGTGTTAAAATGTTGTATTTGACATTGTCTGTCCATCTGTGGTATTGTTAAATCTCCAACTGATTTCGATGGTTTTATGCGAAAATGGCTTCGATTCTTTAACTTCCGACATTTCTCTAATGCGTTTGTGTTTCCTGAGAGCCCGTTACCACCATGTCGGGCGTCGTCCCGATTTTTAATCGGGTGTCACAGAACATTTTATATGAAGCCGTTACATTTTATATGTTTTATATGACACACGCTCAACAATCAGATCCCACATAAAATGTAGGGCGTTTTGCGAGCCCGCACGCCGATAAAAAATCGTGACGGCGCACTGTTCACATCAAATCGGATGTCGGGCCGTGCATTCACATTGCCGTGGCCGGCAGCCGACTGGTGTGAATAGAGGCCCCGACACCTATTAAAAATCGGGCCGACAGCCGGCTGGTGTGGCCAAATTTTATCAAAATCGGTCCAACCAATTAGCCGTAAGACGCAACAAACATAGGTACACAATAATTAGTCACAAAGTTTCGCCTTTAAATATTTGTAGTGTGATAGTCAAGATTGTAGGTATTATTCGCCCTGTTGGCTTAAGGCCTCTTGTAGACGTCCGGTATTTTCACCGGACAACGGACCGTTTTATTTGCCGGACTCGCGTCCATTGTGTGCATTGGGTGCATCACCGCGAGTCCGGCAAATAAAACGGTCCGTTGTCCGGTGAAAATACCGGACGTCTTTGTAGAGGCCTAACACAGCAACACAGGCTAGACGTCACGTACGCGGGATAGACTATCTCATTTTATGTACGTCTAGTGTGTTCAATTCGATGGTGCAGTCGTTAACGAATTCGTTTGCGAGTTGTCGCGGAATGTATGGAGACTTGTCGACCGTGGCAGTTGTGCAAACGTTCCGCTGGCGGCGCTGTCTCGCTTTCCATACAATTTTGCGATAACTCGCAAACGAATTCGTTAACGACTGCACCATCGAAATGAACACACTAGACGTACTGATGTCTCTAGTCAGTGACACGTATAGTCTATCTCGCGCGCATCTCTACCCGCGCCAAGTCGGCTGGCTAGTAACCTTCCACTTTCATTACTTCCAGACCCCCAAGAAGTGAAACTGGTTAAGAAAGAGCACTTCAACCGATGGTACAGCCTGACGCCCTACTACGCGGCGCTAACGGTCTCCAAAATACCAGTTCAAGTGTTCCTCAACTGCCTGTTCAGCACCATCGTGTATTTCATGGTCGGGGTCCCTTTTAAAGTGGAGAGATTCGTCGCTTTCTGTCTTATTGGGAACGTTGTGTCGCTGGTGGCTGAAGGCATGGGCATGGCTATCGGATCCGTCTTCAATGTTAGAGTGAGTATAAAACGTTTTACGCTTAAGGCTTTCCGCACAATGAGAACTAGTTACAAACTACAAACTGAAATTAGTAAAGAGTTCCTTGAGCTGCACTGCCCATACATTCACTGCTTAGTTCGCACATTAAGCGACTAGTCACCATTAGTTACCTACTAAATTGAACATGAGAGACGCGGCCGTGCCGGTCGCCACGCTACTGGTAACCCGAGTTTCTGTGTTTCTGTTATCAATTTAGCAACTTTGTAGCGATGTATTGATATTGATAGGTAATTAGAGTATGATTAAAATATGTATCGGCGCAATAAAAAAGTTGTGAAATATTAAACGAGACATTCTTTTGTTTTTCAGAATGGTTGCGCCATCGGACCAACGGCCATCGCCCCCTTCCTAGGGCTGGCGATATACGGATTCGACTTCGCTCACCGCATCCCACTTCTGATGAACATCCTAATGAAGACTTCGTTCATTCGGTGCGGAGTCGTCGCTATGGTCCTCACTATATTCGGATTCGGACGAGCCCCGTTAGAATGCAAGGATGTTTACTGCCATTTCTCTAAACCAGATGTTTTGATGAAATTTTTAGACATCGAAAAAAGTTCAGTCTGGCTGGAAATAGCCTTGATGGTTGGCATGATGGTAGTATTCAGGAGTTTGTGCTACCTTGGACTTAGGTGGCGGTTTGCTACGTGATCTTTCAAGCGCCTTAATTTCAGTTCTGTGATATTGTTAGTGCATTAGAAACCTGAAGCCTAGACAAGAGACATTTTACAGGCGACAACGATAAGGATAGAAAACGGGTCTAGTGTGAATCGAACTCGTCCAGCCTCAAAAGTAGTTGAGCACCTTAGTACTTTGTCATAATATCCTATGGAACAAGTGTACTGTAATATACTATGAACAGGTATTACTCTTCAGCTACTTCTAAGAGTGTGCATAACTGGTTCGAGCACTTTTCTTGTACATATAGCATATTTCAATAGAATTTGGCAATCCTGTAAACTGATTTCTCCGTTGTCAATCTTTATCACTACGCTTTCCATTAATTAACACCATTATATTTAAAAATTATTTCAACATTGAATATCTTTTTATTCGTATTTAGTGTTGAAACTATTTCATGTTTTTGTATACACCATTGCCAACTTTTATTGAAATTATGTTAAAATTTATTCATTGAATATTGAGTTATTTCCTAATTTACTCAACCTCTTTCCTCTTCCCCTTCTACTTTCGACTTTGTTGTATTTTAATTATTTTGTTTATATTTTTACAGTAATATGTAATCAGTAAATAATTTAAATTCATTGCTGTTAAAAAATCAAGTTATAACGTTTTTTTTTGCATGAAATCATTTCATTTTGAAATTTATTTTCATTTTGGTATTTTGATATTGACGGGTAGAGCCCTATTAGAATAAGTCCGCCATCGTATTTTATACTTTTTGTCAGTAAACAATTTCTTAATTTTTTTGTACAATGAAGTTTTAATTTACTTTGTTTCCAGTAAAGTAATCGGTAAAAAACTTTTCAATTGAAAAAAACATGTGACAGACGGACTTAACGGAATATCAGTCATGCGATCGCGCGGTATACATTTTACCGATCAGCGTTCGCCAAAATAAAAAAATTGGAGCGTTAGACACTGCTCACGCTTAATGGTATACGGAATAGCATGCTTAGCAGACATCACGTGCGAGATAGATCAATTTTCTGACGTCTATCTTGCGGGTGACTCGACTCGCGCCTTACCGTGCTAAGCCGGCTGATTTCAAATGTGATACCTGTAACTATCTGACTAGAGACTTCAGGAAGTGTCAGATAGTCTCTCATTGCGACTTGACTCGCTAGTGTTGCCGTGCTACGCCTACTGACACAATAAATCAGTGCAGTTATGAAAAATGACGATTTTCCAATTAATCGCCCAGCATGCAGTGCAGACTTGTGTAGGCACACAGTGAGGTGCACAGTACAAAGATTTAGCTAAAATGTGATAATTTATGTGTGGATGTATATTTAAGTTTTTTATTTATCTTGTGATACGACTGCTATTATAACAAGACTTTAACGACTTACGACGCTAAATATGCGAGTAGTCAGGCTCATTAGTATGAATTTTTTGATTTAACAATAATTTAAGTTAGATAATTAGTTTTCTTTTCATGTAAACCTAATGAAAATAGATATGTTAGGACATCTGGTATTTTAAACATGCCAAAGATACTTTTGCTTAGTATCTCTGTATGGCTAAGTAGATATATATATTTTAGTTGTAAGACTTGTAAGTTAGGGGTGTTGTGGCTATTAAACTTATTGCGTTAAAATTATGTACAAAAATAGAAAATTATCCTTAATTAGTATTAACATCCAGTGAAACTTGTTAAATTAATTATTTAGATTTCGATTTCATTCTATGTTATGTTAAAATGTTAATTATGGAAAAACTATAAAACAATAATTAAATTAAATTAAATATATTAATTTGCACCTCGGCAAAATACTTATTTAAGTATTTTATTCTGTGGAGGAGCAAAGGAATTATATCCATTTCATTTTACTGTGGATTTTCGCAATCTAACACTTGATTCTATTCATTTTCTAAAGTTAATACTGTAATGGTGGTGCTCTTGATTCTTTTTTTACTAGAAAGTAATCATTTATCGTACTTAAGTATAGTTTAAAATTTATGTTTCACAACTGTTAAGGCATACTTAAAAAATACTTAATCATACAAAAAGTTTTATATTTTTATAAGAAACAAATGAAGTAGTGAAATAAACGCCTTGTAGATGTAAATAATTGTTTTATTTAAACATTGTCATCAAGTTTACAATAATAGATAAATTTATTATTATCATCTACATTTTAAAGAGTAAATACTAAACTTATCTTACTTTTCCTGAGCTCCCTTACTTTTTCCCTTGTCCTTTGTCTCTTCTCTTTTTAATATGTTTCTTTACCTTAGTTTTTCGTTTTTCTGCCTTTTCTTCCTTAACTGCTTTCTTTCTTGCTTTCTTGGTATCGGGAGACTCATCTCTTGGCCGGGCAGAAGATATGAACTTTGTTTCTGAAAACAAAAACACAATCATAAAAACCTGTTTCTTTGCATGGTTCTTTTCCCTCAAATCAGTACATTTGTTAATCAAGCTTTCATCATCATTATCATAATTTCAGCCATAAGACGTCCGCTGCTGAACATAGGATTCCCCTTTAGACTTTCATAAGTAACTGTTGGATGCAACCTGCACGAGAGTAGCCCTACATGTTTTGGATCATTTCTTAAGCCAACATTTGGAGTAACATGTTACATTGCTACCAATGATGGGTCAAGAGTTGGCCCAAAGTATGTAGAGCTAATTTCAATATGATTATGTCAGTGTATCTATTTTATTTCACTATCTTTGTAGGTGTAGATCCTTGTAGTAGAGTGTAATTTAAAATAAGCGAGACACAAACTTTAATTGTTAGATAAATTACTTACTTTCCTCTTCATCTGCAGATTCTGAACCAGAACTTGAACCACTTCCAGATATGCTCTGTTCCTCCAATATGTCGGGTATGTTGACAGTAGACAGATCTTCGTTAAATCCAGCAATTTTTTTGTATGCCAAGTCTTCTGTGTCACCTTTCTTAGCTTTGCTTATGTCACGCTCATAGTTAATTACCTGGAATTGAATTATAAATAGCTTTTATGTACACTGGATTGATTATATCAGTACATACAATAAAATGTAAATAAGTGCTAGAACTCTTTCAGGGCTAAAATCTACAATCTTAAACATTACAGTGAATCCAGAATAAAGCATGCAAAAAGTTACCTCAAAAACGCAATTTCTTTCCAATTATTAAAAGTGGTTAAATCAACAAACACTTTTACTTAGAAATTAATGTATACATTGTAATGTATAAAAATAAAAAAATTATAAATTAATTGTTGGTTGTTTATTATACAAGGGTACTTCAAAAAATGGGTATAATAGACCCTCAATGCTCTTCGGACGCCAGGCTATTTTTAGAGCCAAAATATAGCCAAAACTCAGACATTCGGTATCACATTAGACCTTTTTAAAACAAGGCGGGAACTCAGCTAATAAAACTACCAAGGCCTCACCTTATGGGAGAGTCCCCGAGCTGCTGATTATGTCTTGAATGATGTTTATCCGGACTAATACTAGTTGGTGCTTAAAAAAACTAAATTTACAATTTTGTCATATACTTTACGGTTAATTTAAACGGGTTTACAAATTCAATATCTAATATGAACTAGCCAAACACGACACTTATTGTCTAGAAAACACTTTTCGACATTTTTCTTTTCGATTTTGTTGCATCTATGAAGGTTCGATACCGACCAGTTAAATTCTTCAGGGGTAAATTCCTCAACGATCCGCCATTACACGGCGGGGGTACGTCGACAGACGCCGATAATCATATGGGTAAATTCCATGATGTGGATATGGCCAACATCTAATCCGACCAATCCATGTTAAAATTGAAGTTATAAAGATATAAAAAAAAAACGCCTCTTGGCTAAAACAAAAGAAACCAAGGGTTAATTTTACAATTAAATCTCAACGAAAACCACAAGGTCAAAATGAAAAAGTGAAATTGTGCAAAAACTCACCGTTTTTGTTAAAATAACTTCATAATTAGATTATTTACGTAGCTTGCTACGTTTATTTTATAAATTAAGCCATCCGGCTTTGAAAATAACGCGGATTTCCAAAGATTAGAAACTCAATCCATCTTGTCGAAATTGTGGTTAAGTGGGAAGTGCCAGAAAGACCTTCTTGTTTTTAAAAGAATATCGCCAAAAACTAAAGGCAAGCGAAATGAGGAACATTCAGCCTAAAAATTTATGTTCCATATTGAGGGTAAGATTCAGCCGAGAACCTACCTTCAATCTACTTTTTTTTATTTGTAAAGAGTTTGACAGATCAGATATTATAAACTAAGTTTGCCTTGTAGTGTTGGTAGTACAACACTACAACATGGTATGGTAGGAAGAGCACAAACAATATACAAAATGAAACATACACCAAACCACAACCATTTCACGTTTTATAGCCAATTCTATCATTTAATGGACAAAATTTTTATTTGTCTCAGGAGTCTAAAGGTAAAACTGGAACTCATAATTACAATAACACTTATTACTGTTAGTTACAATGTTCTCAATACAAACAGTATCACCATTTGCAGTGACATCTTGAGTTTACTTAAAAATGTGTATGTTTGGGCCTTACAGATCAAATATAAGTATGTAAAGATCTAAAACAGAGTGTAAATAAATAAAAATTTCTCACCTCTGTTAGTCGTTTTGGAATATAAATATTTTTAAAAGCTTCTTCTTCAATTTGTTCTTGTGCCGTCATTTCTTCGAAGTTTCTTTCTGATGCCTTTTCTGATAGTTTTTCCAAGCACTCTTCTAAGTTACTTTCATTTATAGCTGAATCAGTTATGAAATCAAATAATTCCTTAACGGTCAATGTGGCAACTCCATTCTTTCTGAAGAAACTAGATATATTGGTGCAATCTTTTCTTAAGAATTCAAACGCATTTGGATGGTCATGTTCCACAGACTGAGAGACATCAATGACTACCAAGTTTCCTTTGTGGTACAGTAAGTTAAATTCTGATAAATCAGCATGCACCAGTTTGCAGATGTTAAACATTTTCCACATCATCATAATACAGTCTCTGTATAGTGAGCGGGCAGTTGACTGAGATATTTCTACGTCTTTGAGCTTAGGGGCTGGCCATCCCTGATCTCCAAGAAATGTCATGACCAACACATGGCTGCGTAAAATTATAGGCTCAGGAACATTCAAGTTTGCATTGAACATGCGGACAAGATTTCGCATTTCCTTCTCAGCCCATGTCCTCACCATTTTACGAGGATTCGATTTGCAATAGCCATTTCTGAACCTGTATTCCCCAGACACATACTTGTCCCTGTCTTTGAAGACCAGAATAGATGTTTTGTAAATTTTAATGGCAAAATCTTTACCATCTTTTGATGTTGCATGGTACACATTGGCCTCTTTGCCTGTAGATATGCATCCGTTTATTTCATTAATGATGCCTCTGTTTAAGAGTTTGAACAGAATCATCCTGGTACGAGGATCCATGACTTGTTCTGCCGTGGCTCTGTCATGTTTATCCTTAGTCCTAATTCTGCCACTGTCAACCTTCCTGTCATTACTGTCTATAAATTTGTTGGTGTGATCAGCAGGGTCATAACTGTCAACATTTATTTTATTCACATATTTCTTGAATAACTTTTCGGTGGGCTGATATGTGGTGATTTTGCTTGATGGTGTTTGGGCATTGCTTTTGACTTTAGACGGGTTAGCTGGGTCATCAGAATATTCAAAATACTCTTCAGAATCATAGTCCTCATCCTCATTGCTGCTCAGTATTTCAATTTGTGGAGTATCTGAAAACTGAAAAAGACAATACTGATGTCAAATACATTGTTCATAAAAATCATTATTTTAAAAAGTCATCGCGTGGGTAGCACAGAATACACAGCAAATTTTACAAAATGTTATAATGTAGTAAAAACGTGATTATACATAGTTATACGTACACATACATAAATTACACCTGTATTCACAGATGTGGTAGACAGAGCACCCGAAACACTACATAGACAATACCATGACTATTTCACAAAACATGGGAATGACTGGCATATTTATTTAGAATTGAGTTATCAGGTACAGAAGTGACAGGTTGCTAGCCTGTCGCCTAAAATATACCTTAACTGGAACAATACAATATGTAGCGATGCCTAGCGAAGAAACCAAGACAGTAGAAGATAGTTATCCTTTTTAAATAGTTTAATGTTCTCAAAATTAAAGTACTTTTAAGTTCACAGGTTGTATAAGGTTTATAATTTAATTCTGTATTTTGCATAAACAGTTTTAAACAGCAGTGACATAAAAAAGAATGTTGTAGAATAGTGACAATAAAAAAGTTGTATCAAGTTCTAAATGTTATCTTGCATATTGAAAAAGCAGCGTTAAATAGAGTGATATAAAAGGAATAATAATTAGTTACAAAAATTAAGGATTAATAACTTTACTTACCCGAACAGACTTAACCTTAGTTGAAATATCGTCTTCATAGTCACTAAATCTTCCATCGTTGTCATCACACATTTTTATAGCTTATCAGTTACGAAATGTAATGAAAATGTGAAAATACTTCACACGTGTTAGCCGCGAAAGAAGAGAATAGAACTCCACGTTCGTCCCGATTTTCACGTGTGTAGTGTAAGTGTAGTGTTGTGCCGAGTTGCAACCTTGCGACTTGACAATTGACAATCTAGACATTGACGTTTAAAACGTCAAAACGTTGTTTTTTTTTTACAATTTGTCCGTTAAGACAGGCTAAGGTCATGAACCATACTGCCTTGTCTTCAGTAGATAATATATGGTAGATATACATATTCAGAATTTGTTAATAAACCTAAACTTAACCTAACTTAACCTAAATCATTAGAATGCGAGGGTGGTGAAGTACGCATTCTAATGCTCAATGGAGTTTAGCACGAGATGAACAGTCCAAAGCAGACGTAATCGCGGGAGGGCGATTCCCTTTACTTTTCACTTTCCCTTTAATGTTCATGGTTAAATGACACGTTACTGCACTAATTCCACCACACTAACACAATAATAACCACTACATCTTCATTAATTGAATAGAAAAGCAAAGCACGTCCTACTTTGTCAGTTTCCCGCGCAAAACCTGACGTCAAAACGTTGATTATTTTAACACAGTTTATAGAATCGTCGACCATAAGGGGCAGCGTAGACGTCAGACTTTTGTGCGATCGAGTCTGCGGAGCAATAAAATCTCTGAACGGCGCGCAGACAGTTTCCATTCAGAGAAGTCTGTCGTCTGCGCTGCGCCTAACCCACCGAAAGGGATAGGTAGTGATTGTATTTACCGGCATAAAACTTAGCAAGATGTTTTTTAATCGTGGCAAATTAACCCAACGTTATGTTAAAGTTCAAAGTGGGGTCACTACACTACAAATATCTTATCAAGTTTGATGACGAGGACTACGCATAAAATTAAGCTGTGTGACCAGTTTAGTAAAAATTACCTACCCAAAAATTTCCTAAAGAGTTAATTAGGTATACTTGTGGGAAAATCTCCAATAGAGAGATCTCTCACCAGGTAGAAGTCCACAGCGAGAACGTTGGAGATTATATTTATGCAACCGATCACCGAAACTACCATTTTGACATTTTGATGTTTGTTGAAGAAGTCTTACTACTGGACGATAGATGGCGCTAATGTCGGTACAGTTCAATTATAGTTCAATAGTTAATCCCATAACAATATTTACATGTGGTGCCGGGTTAGAATAGCACCTCCCCCTTTCTTCCCGTGGGTGTCATAAGAGTAGACTCTGGGAAAGGGTTAGTGTTTTGTGGGGGATGGGCTAGCAACCTGTCACTGCAATATCACGTTTAACCATCTAGTTACCATAAAATTGCTAAACGTGGCACTGAATTTTTGAATTCATGTACTCTGCCTACCCCTCTTGGGAATACAGGCGTGAGAATATGTATGTATGTATATTTACATTGTGTCGGACATTTAACAATTTGCAATTAATAACTTACATCTAGGTAGCATTTTATATTTATGAGCATTAACGGAATATAATAATATACAAAAATAACATAAGCTATGAGCTAATAAATTTTATTCGTCTACGTCGTAAAAACACATTCTTATTTAATGATCTCTAAGTTTATATTTGAAAACATTGGTGTTGGTTATGGACTTAAGGTCTTTAGGTTACAGACTCATTAAACAGAAAAAAACCGATCAAGTGCGAGTCGGACTCGCGCACGAAGAGTTCCGTACCAAAACCAGCAAAAAAAAACATGTTTTTTGTTTGGGAGCCCCCTTATTTTTTATTTTATTCTGTTTTTAGTATTTGTTGTTATCGCGGCAACAAAAATACCTACTTACATCATCTGTGAAAATTTCAACTCTCTAGCTGTCACGTTCGTGAGATACAGCCTGGTGACAGACAAATAGCGAAGTTTCAGTAATAGGGTTCCCATTTTACCCTTTGGGTACGGAACCCTGAAAAGGTATCTGTATGATTTTTGAGATGAAAATGTCATGCCAAACGTCATCCTGGCCACTTTGACAACACCATCGCTTTTCCACTTTTATTCGTGCCTTTTAGAAAAAAAAATGCTTTCCGCTCGCTGTAGGATAACACAACGCTAACTCAGTTATTCGACTGTACATAATTAAGAATTCAAGTACTTATGATTCTTACGCTCGCACTCGGATAATGTGCGCCTCAATTTTTTTAACTACTTAAAAACCACTATAACCAGGGGTCGGATTTTTCATCGCACGATCCGAGGCAAGAAAACTATGGAGTCGATATTAAAATTAAACTTTTAATTCATATTCATACTCATACTCACTAATTTTCTTAGATCCATAATACTTTGCCCCTTGTGCAGGTTAACAGATTAAAAATGTTAATCGAAAATTAATCTTACTGAATAAAATTTAAATATGGAAAAATTAGCCATTATTTACTCGTTTTACAATTGTAATTTTGAAATGGACGATGCACATGCCATACCTTGTCAAGATTTTAAGGCACTCATTCCTATATCTACAAGCTTTATGGATATTGGAAACTAGATGCACAAAATAAAAGTAATGTTTTATTTTACTTTATTTTTATTTACAATGTAATTTATTTCTACTCATAACGATTTATTATATTAACAATTTAATTTCATTCTTAATTAAACGAATGAGTATGGTTAAAATAATAATTTAATTTTAATATGGACTCCATAGTTTTCTTGCCTCGGATCATGCGATGAAAAATCCGACCCCTGACTATAACACACAACGCCCCCGTTTTTTTCTGAGTCTCTTACCGCCCCCTTTCAGGGCTGCAGCGCCCACAAGGGGACGTTACCGCCCACATCGGGACTCAACGATTCAATCTCTTAAAAATAGTCTACTTATTATTAAACTAGCTTTTGCCCGCGGCTCCGCTCGCGTTAAATTCAGGGTAGCACAGAAGAGATAGCACACATACCTATTTATTCGGAATTCTCCACAAACTTCCACCCCTCACTTTAAGGAAATGGGGGGTTTTGAAGAGACAAAAAGTAGCCTATGTCACTCTCCATGCCCTAAACTATCGCTACCTAAAAAAAACACGTCAAGCCATTGCTCCGTTTAGCCGTGAAAGACGGACAAACAAACAAACAAACACACTTTCACATTTATATTAGTACCTAATGATTATTTTACTGCAATTGTACCTACCTAAACCCAATACCGACGCAGTTACGTGTTTAAAAGTTTTTTAATGCTTGGTAAAACGACTTTTTTAGGATTCCGAGCCCTAAGGGTAAAAACGGGACCCTATTACTGAGACTTCGCTGTCTGTCTGTCTGTCACCAGGCTGTATCTCAAGAACCGTGAGAGGTAGGCAACTGAATTTTTCAGAGATGATGTATGTATTTTCTGTTGCCGTTATAACAACAAATAAATATTAAAATCATCACCCGTGTGGTGCTGGGTTAGAATATGGCACCTCCCCCTTTCTTCCCGTGGGTGTCGTAAGAGTCGACTCTGGGAAAGGGTTAGTGTATTGTGGGCGACTGGTAAGCAACCTATCACTGCAATATCCACTCCTGTATGCCTACCCCTCTTGGGAATACAGGTGTGAGAATATGTATGTATGTACGTATGTATATTTTGTAGTTTTTTTTATTTTGTTACTTTTTTTTAAATATTGTAAAGACCTAACTTGAAAGATGACTAAATATACTGCGTAATAATATTAGTTAGGGAAAGGGTTAGTGTATTGTGGGCGATGGGCTAGCAACCTGTCACTGTAATATCACTTTAACCATCTGGTTACCCTGAAATCGCTAAACGTGGCACTGGAAATTTTAATTCATGTGCTCTGCCTAGCCCTCTTGGGAATACAGACGTGACGATATGTATGTACTCGTATGTATAATAATAATTAAGGGGAGCTCCCATAGAAAAAACTTATTTTCTTCTCCGTTTTAGTACGGCACCCTTCGTTCGCGAGACCGACGCGAACTTAGCCGGTTTTTTATATACATACATACATACATACAGTCACGCCTCTTTCCCACAGGGGTAGGCAGTGACCACTTTGTTCCACTAGCTACGATCCTGGCATACTTCATTTGCTTCATCCACATTCATTAGTCTCTTCATACATGCTCGTCGATTTCGGGTTCTCTTCACCTGACCTGTTTCTAAAATGTCCGCGATTTGGTCACGGAACGTTCGTCTAGGTTTTCCCCTCCCAACACACCCATTTTTTTTTTTTATATAACATAGTTATATTAGAGTGTACAAAAATTAAAACAAAAGATCAACAAAGACTATGCGGCAGCAAAAATGTACGTTGAACGCAGACAAAACGAGTAAAGTTTTATGTTGTTAGTCGTGTACCTACCGTAAAAGTAATGAAGCCGGTCTGGTACTCGGGCGCGCGATGATGCACCGTGCAGCGTGGTTAAGTATCATATTCTTTTTTACGAAAAACATGAATGTTTGCGAAAAATATACTTTCACATAAAATAATCGTGCGAAATACTATTATGTTTGTGGTTTGTCAGAGTGTATATCAACATTGTCTATAATATTTAAAGAAAAAAATGATGTCCAAATTTACGTGATGTTTTTAGTCACTATAATGATACGAAATTAATAATAATAAGTTGTGGTCTACTTTTTTAAACATTTGTTATAAATTATTTAAAAAATATATCATGTATATCATAAATGCAGATGTAAATAGCAGAGTGATATAATAAGAAATAATAATAATAAGTTGTGGTCTGTTATAAATAGTCATTGGCAACAATCTAAATCACTAGGAATGATGTTAAAAACTTGTATCTTCAAGAGCTAGAGCAAATTTTGTCATGACAGTCGATACGCGATATCGATGATGCTTATTGTGCGTCGTGTGCAGTAAATGATCCTACGTAGAAAGTTTTTTTCATTTTGTACACTTTCTTACGATTTCAATTTGTTCTTAGTGATAGCATTTTACAGAAAAATACGGTAAATCAATTGAAATATTTACTTCGCATTCGTAGCTTCTGTGCATGTAAACAAAACCGTATATCGTAAACTTAAGAAAGTGTCATTACATGTAATCCTGGTAAAGAAAGACTTCCTTTTCTTAAATTTGCATAGTTGTATAATATTTTTATTATTTACGTAATATGCTCTATAGAATGGCGCTATGTCTGTGTGTAACAGTCGCTAAAAAGAGCGTGGGTTTAGATTTGACATGAATCACCATCTTTTAATATTTTTTACAGTTGCTGTTGATTTAATACAAAACGAAATAAGAAGTAATTGATAATTTTAAGATTTAGAAAGACAGTACGTTATATTGCAACAGAATGCAACAAATAGCTTGTTTACCAACGACTTCTTCAATTATCACTCAAAAATTAAAAATTACTTTTAATCTTGTAAAACATTTTAAATTTCTTTAAAGGAAATCAATCAATGATACATACAATAAAAGAAATGTTTTATTTATTCATCGTCATTGAATTTACTACAAAAATAATACTGAATACACAAACTTATTATTCTACATTTTTACTTAATATTAAAACACTCTTCCGTTAAGTTACGCTACGTTCCTAAGCTACGTTATTTTTCTCCGTGTCTTTTGTGTTTCCTCTTTATAATATGTTTGGCCTCCTTAGTCCTCCGCTTTTCTTTCTTTGCTGCTCTCTTTCTAGCCTTCTTGGCATCGGAAGTCTCGTCTCTTGGCCGGGCAGAGGTTTCGAACCAGAATCTCGAATCTGAAAGCAAAAACACAAACTCAGTATATTAAGTCAAATCCGCTTTAGCTCGACCCTCTCCTAAAGTCCCAAAATGATGGTTATACTTGCCATTGTTCAAAATACAACATCGATTTCAAATCAAGATCTGATTGTGAATTGTATGGAACCAAACTACTAACAAAAGTCCTTATTATTTAGAGGGCAATATGTAATTATACATAATCTAACTATTAACTTGTGTTTAAAATTAAATCACGTGTACCTACTCAGTAAGCAGAGTCCAGAGAATACCAAAAAATCATATCATTATGATAAAACACATTCCAATATATTCGTTGTTCCATTCACTACCAGGGCAGTTTTAGATTTTCAGATCAAATACTTACATTCTTCGTCGTGTTTTGTCAGTAGTTTTGGGATGTAGGTATTTCTAAAGACCTCCTCTTCAAATTGCTCTTGACACGTCACTTCTTCTAAATTTCTTTTTGACGCCATTTCTGTCATTTGTTCTAACCAGTATTTAACGTTAGTCTCATCAATAGCAGAATCGGTTACAAAATCAAACAATTCCTTTACCGTCAGTGTGGGTATTTCTTTCTTTCTGAAGAAACTGGATATATTGGTACAATCTTTTCTCAAGAATTCTAAAGCGTTTGGATGGTCGTGTTCCACGGACTGAGAGACATCAGTGACTACGACATCACCTTGGTGGTACAATAAGTTGTATTCCGATAGATCGGCATGTACCAGTTTGCAAATATTGAACATTTTCCACATTATCATTATGCAATCCTTGTATACCAAGCAGGCGGATAACTGGGACATTGTTAGATCTTTTAGCTTAGGAGCCGGGCGTCCCTGGTCTCCGATAAATGACATGACCAACACATGGCTGTGTAAAGTAATGGGCTCGGGAACATTCAAGTTTGCATTGAACAAGCGGACCAGATTTCTGGTTTCCTTTTCGGCCAGTGTCCTTGCCATTTCACGAGGATTCGATTCACAATAGCCTCTGTCGTACTTGTGTTCTCCAGACACATAGTTCTCCTTGTCGTGGAAGACCGAAATGGACGCTTTATAAATTTTAATGGCATAGTCATTGCCATCTTTCGACGATGCATGGTACACATTGGCCTCTTTACCCGTAGATATGATGGGTCGATTAATTACATTGATGATGCCACTAAGAAAGAGTTTGAACAGAATCATCCGGGTGTCAGGGTACGTGACCTGTTCTGCGGAGGCTCTGACAAGTTTGTTCTTGTTGTCAATTAATTTCACAGTGTGACCTTTAGGATAACATCTGTCAACGTTTGTTGTGTTCGCATTTTTCCCGAATGACTTCTCAGCAGCATGGTTCGATGGTGTTTCATCACTTATGACTGCAGTCGTGTTTGCGGATTCGTCAGTATATTTAAAGTTCTCGTCCGAATCGTAGTCCGTTTCCTCGTTGCTGCTTGATGCTCCAATTTGCGCTGTATCCGAAAACTGAAAAATATAAAATAAAGAAATAAAACCATATCAGGGCATAAATGTCATCCTGCAAAGTGGTATCAAACAAAAAATTGATACTTAATGACATTTTCTACAGTCGCGTTCATTAATATATGAGGAAAACTGAGGGTTCATAAATATCTGTACACCTTTATGACATCAACAATAAGATGCAAAAGTTTATATATTTGGCAATTGTCTGCTCATATATTTATGAACTCGACTGTACGTAAATGTATCTTTAAATCAGCAAAAACTAGAAAAGTGTATAAAATAGGAATAAAAATTCATGAGAGCGTGGTTTCTTCAACCACACCAAATCACATTTTAATAAGTTGTGTCACGTTTTTAACTTTGCCGAGTATGTCATAAAAGCAGCTGTAAATAGCAGAATGATATAAATGCAGTGAAAAATATTTAGGCTTAGTACTTTTTTAACAAAAGTAAATCACATTGTATTAAGTTACAATATGAGGATCGTTCTGTACCTATTATTAACTACTTGAAGATATTAGATCCGAACATGAAGTTGTATTGAACTGAATGTCTTCAAGAAAAAATATTATTTAGTATAAGAGAATACTTGACATGATATGGTGATACAATGGATAGCTTAATTATAAATAGTATAATTTATTTGACATTATGTCCGCCATTAACATTATTATTACTAATTGATATTATTATTTAATTTCATTTTAATTTACTGTGTTAAATTTCACATTAGTTTTTAAACATTTCTACACCTGCATTCAGGTTGGATACGCAGGAAATATTATTGAGTTTAACATATTTGTAACCGTAATCTGGCAAACAAACATTATTATTATTACACAACGTTCAAAAAAGGGGAATTCATCAAAAATACCTACAAATAGTGGAATGGCAATTATATAATTATGGTATAAAAAATTATAAAAGATCAACAACTTTGCTCACCTGCACAATTCTAAACTTTCCTGAAATTATGTTTTTGCAATCACCGAATAGTCCATCGTTATCGTCGCACATCTTTAATGCTAATTAATCACGATCAGGAAATGTAGCCAAATAAAATGTAAGTAACTCAAAAATCGCGTGGGTTTCCGTTCGTCTGATAAGTGATAAGTTTTGGGCAGCGTAGCTAGCACAACTGATAATTTCGACATGGGCGTTTGCTTTTATAGGTGGTGGTAGTGGTGGGGATAAAGTGAATAGAAAGAGATAGAAAGGCGACTGCGAGAGAATGATCACGTTTTTGTTGCTGTCCCTTTCTTTGAGTAGCCCAGGTGAAGTTGATAGAACTGATGTTGTACTTTTGATTTTACCTGGGTCACAAAAAGGGACAGCAATCAAGTCGGATCTTTGTGTGACCCAGGTAATGTTGACACAAAAACTTTAATAAACTTATCCTGTTACAGAAAGCGACAGCGCCAATATCGAATCTTTCGCTTGCACTGACCATTATACAAACACTTTCGATCTTTTTCTAGTTTTATATATCTATATTCTTTATGTGCTCTTGCAAAGTCTTTAGTTTTTTATGTTTTCGTTATTTTATATCACTCTGCTATTCACCGCTCCATTTATGATATACAATGATAAAATTTTTATTAAATAATTTTTAATATACATATATTATAAATATGGTATACCACAACTTATTATTATTAATTTCATATCATTATAGTGACAAAAAAAAAACGTAGTAAGAATGGCATGGCCATCTTTGATCTCTGGTTTAAAACTTTGTACACCCTTAACATAATGTATGTAAAAAAGTCGCTTTTTCAAGAATTAATTAAATATTAAACAAGTACCTGCGTCGGTTTCATTGGAGTTTTGTAAAGCGGGTTTGGATAGGTACTTTCAATTATAGTTAAAATAATAGTTAAATAACAGTTATACTTAATGAGCATATGAACAATGGTCGGGTAAACAATAACATAAGTAGCTCGGTAGGCAGGTAGTTATTGTTTTCGTCCAGGTTGATTAAAATGACCATAATTATTTATTTTAAGTTAACTTTTTTGCTTTGTCACACCTTATGGAATGGAAAATTACCACACGATAAGTTTAGTAGGGAAGCCTTAAGTTAAACGTTATATTTGTAAGTTTTTTTTCTACGTAAGTAGGTATAATGACTCATTTTGCGAGTGGTGATTTAAATTCAGATAATGGAGTAACGGCGAATATGAGTTATTTAGTAAGCGGATTGTTATAAATGAGTAAAATGTTTTAATCGGGGTAAAGTTCGTGTATAGTTGAGTCGTACGCTTACCGTAAATCAACCTGTTGTCAATCACAGTGTAGATAAAAAAACACATCGTCCGTTATTTGAATCAAGTTTGTCAATTATGTACCTAGTGACGCCGTTGTGCCAGTACCAAATATCACAGGAAACCATTCAAAAGCGGTGGCATAGGGTGACGGCACCAGTTATGGACGGTTTAAGTTGACAAGCACCAGTGATGGACACTTCATTCGTAATTTAAAGACCATAGAGTTGTGAATTGATTGTTCTAAAACAAATGACTTTTCCTTAGTGGTTAGTAAATAAGAGTCATTGTCCATTACTGGTTCTATGTCCATTACTGGTGCAGCCACCCTATGTGTCTCCCCAGGGCGCGCTATGATACATGATGTGCACTGCCTATGCATCATAATTTTACAAGGCGATCAAAATATATAAAGAGCGCGACGTTTAATATCGCGGCAGGATAGCTCACCGTGGTGAAAAATTTATTCTTTAATCCGTTGTAATTAATGCCATTACTAAAAATAATGCATTAAGTACTTATATTAACGTAAAGATGTATTAAACGTGAGTTATCCGATTTTTTTCTAACATGAGTGAGTCTCACGGTAGTTTAATGTTCAAAGTACTTAAATAATTGTTGTTGCATTTGCTTTTTGCGTTTGCATTTAAATTGTTTGAAAAGCTATTTAAAAGTAAGTAATGCTGAATAAAGTTTCAATGCTCGTAATAAAAATCTTGAATACCTGTGGTCATTTTTGGTCAGTCTAAGAAACCAATAACCACCTGCCTACCGAGCTACTTACCCTGTTTTTTACCTGAACTTTTTTCATAAGCTTATTACAACTCTTTTTATTTAACTATACTTTACTGTAGGTAATTGTACCTACCTAAACCCTCTTCGCAAAATATCAATGATACCGACGCAGGCACGTGTTTAACGGTTTTTTAATACTTGGCAAAACGTCTTTTTGTTCTAATACAAAGGTATATTATGGTGTACAAAGTTTAAAACAAAAGATCAACAAAGACTATGCGAAAGCAAAAAAATGTACGTTGAACGCAAACAATACGAGTAAAGTTTTATGTTGTTAATCGTGTACCGTAACAATAATGAAGCTCTGGTACCCGGGTGTGCGATGACGCACCGTGGTTATTATGTTATTTTATTTGATAAACATGTATGTAATATTAATATACGTACCTACTTCCACATAAAATCATCATGCAAAATACTATTATGTTTGTGGTTTGTCAAAG
This sequence comes from Adoxophyes honmai, assembly GCA_005406045.1. Lineage (NCBI taxonomy): Eukaryota > Metazoa > Arthropoda > Insecta > Lepidoptera > Tortricidae > Adoxophyes > Adoxophyes honmai. The sequence continues at coordinate 94,263 of BHDV01030398.1, forward strand.
AGTAAATCAACATTTCTTATTTTATTTAACGAAATAAACAGTGTGAGCATTTACGTATTTTTTTTTGGTCATTATAATTATAGTCATTGTCAACAATCTAAATCACAAGAATTGATGTTAAAAAGTTGTATCTTTCAAGAGATAGCTAATTTTGTCATGATACACATTGCACATGTGCATCATGCGCTTCTGATATGCGATACGCGATGATGGACATTGTACATTATGCCATGTATATGATCTCTGCATAGCAAGTTTTTTATTTCGTTCTCTTTTTTCGATTTTAATTAGTTTTCATTTCGATTACCGTGCAAATATTTTGTTGACTAGATTACCACACTTAATATTTCAATGCATTATGAGTTTTTTAATATGTTTAAATAAATATGTAGAAGTAATTTGGAAGTGACATCGTCACACAATCATTAGTACCTAATTATCATTAATAAGTTATTAATAATAACTGATTCCTTCAAGTGAATTTAAAATAAACATGTTCATTTTGATCTACCTGGACGAAAAAAATAACCACCTGGCTATCAAGCTACTTACCCTATTGTTTACCCGACCTTTGTTCAAAAGCTCATTACAACTGTTTTTATTTAATTATGTTTTACTATACCAATTGTTAATTGTACCTCCTTAATCCCACTTCCCAAAATATCAATGATACGGACGCCCGTACTTGTTTAACATTTTTTTAATACTTAACAAATCGACTTTTTTCAATAAGTAGATAATTATTATACACTGACTGTGGTCGTTAATAACCCGTAAGATTTTAACCACGTATTTTTGACGACAGTAGGAGTAAATAATGTTGTATCAACATGGGTCTAATTATGAGTCTTAACTAAATTACATTTCAGTACAATTTTAATCATGTTTATTGCACGCTTTCTTGTGAGTAGACCTTTACCTCAAAGAGTGAGCTAGCATGACATGTCAGTAACAATCGGTAGTCATTTAAAATTTGACGTTTTAGTTACATCAATTTCAAACCAGCCAGTGACCAGAAAAGGTAAATAGTTTATACCTATTCCCGCGATTAGAAACAGAACAAATTATACAGGGTGACACATAAGACGTGATACAAAACCATTTATTTATAGAAGTTACCTTAATACTTAAAGATCCCACTACGTCCCGTATTGTTAAACTAATTGGAAGTATCGTTTTTAATTTTTTTAAGTAGTCCTGTTATTTTCTGCTCCTCATGGTTACCCTAACACAACTTGTTAAGTGTAAAGAGTTTGAAATCAGTTTCATAGTAAATACTCTTTTATCTTGGCCGGTAATTGATGAATAAAACACATTCTGACACGGTGACGTTACTTGTCATAACAAACATCTCGAATTGATTTCTAGTTTTTATGAGTTTCTCTCCCAAAAATGTATCGAATTGAATAAGTTCAAGTTTAGTGTTATGTTACGATGTCTTCTGCCTATCCGTACACCCATATTAAGCTGTCGGACATGGTGGAATTTTATTTTAAGTCATCGATCACGGTGCAAACACAAACCCTATTTCACCTAAGATACCCCGAGTCTCCAACTCCAACCCGGCTGTTATAAACTCTACAGTCCAAAATTTGAGGGGTTTTGGTCAATTTAGAGTTCCAGTACATGCTCAAAGTAGAGAAAACTACGATATTCAGACGCTATAAGAACGAGAGTACTCAGGTATTTTTGCAACGTTACCCAGAAGCCAGCACTAGAAAAGCGGCATCACGATTTGGGACAACTCTATTTGGCGTCTGCTAAACACCGAAGGATTTCATCACTTTCATTTCTAAAGGGTGCTCGACATCTTTTTAGCAGATACCCCAGAAGGGTCCAATTTTGCCAGTGGTTGCAATCAAATCTACACCAGAACACTTTGTGAACAGATGAAGCCACTTTTAGCAGGCTAGGTTTGTTAAAATAAATATCCATAACGAGCATTGGAATCCTCAACGATTGTGTCATAGAGCCATATTTTATTACCCTAAACTGAACCAAGTACGAAGACGTGCTAAGAAATGTACTACCAACTCTACTGCAAGAAATTTCACATCATAACATAGAAAACATGTACCTACATATTTTCAACAAAACGGGGCTCCAGTTCACTTTTCTTTGCGGGTTCGTGCCTATCTCTGGACCAACAGTTTCCTGACCGCTGGATTGGACGCAGTGGTCCAGTCGCGTGGCCGCCCCGTAGCCCGTAGCGTAGTTTTTTGTGGAGTGACATCAAAAGGTGTATAAATTTACCAACGAGGATACAACACTGTCATGCACAGAACTCCGTGAAAAAATAATACAATCTTTCGATGCCGTCAAAACCAACGAGTTTGTACACGGTAGACTGAAGTCGAATCTAAGACTACGTGCAGACTTGTGTTGCCGAGAGGGTGGTGATCACATCGAGCACCTGTTTACATACATTTAAGAACTTTACACAATTTTATTATGTAGTTTAAAATAAATTTAAAAACAACTCAACTTGGCTTATTATTTAAATGAATGCATTATTAGAAATTGCTGAAAGCACCTAGTATCGCAATTATTATTACCTGCCACTGAGTGCAGAGATAAAATAATTTTACAAGTTCATTTGACAGCTAATTACTTGCTGTAGGGTGTCCATAATTCAAGATTTAAATTATTATTTTTGTTAGAAATTTAACAAAAGTTAAGCAAGGCCAATCTTAATGATTCACTAATTGCATTATATTAGTTTTCAACAACTGAGTCGGATAAGTTTGTTTTGTATTACGTCTTATGTGTCACCCTGTATGTCATATAACTTTTTACACTCTAATTAGGCTCTAAAATCGTTGGTCTGAATCTTTCGGGTTATTAGCGACCACGGTGTATACCTACTGCCGAGAGACTAGAGTGTGCAAAGTTAAAAATACAAAAGATCAAAGACGAATATGCGGCAGAAAAAATATACCTTGAACGCACACTATAAAGTTCTATGATGTTAATCGTGTACAACAAATTAGAACAATTAAGCGTAAATTGTAGCTTTGGCATTGTTACCATTGTGAGCGTAGATTGTAGATTTGGACGCCTTATTCCTTTTGGGTTTGTTTTCCCTTTTTAAATATTTTTATCCTATTCCAATTATTGACCTCGGGTAGATGACCAAAAAACCATTTAGTCCGTCAGATAGATTACCAAAAAATATTGTTGTTATTTTTTATTAGTTAAGCTAGAAATGACGAGGATACCGTGCTTTGAAGTTTCGAGTGGCGTCTTGTTTGAGTAAAAGTTTTGCTAAGGCATGACGTCACGAGCCCCCACTCAGGAAGTTTGATGATCTTTACCTTTGTCGATGTTTGATTATTTGATAAACAAAAAATACGTGTATTATTTTTTTCATGATCTAACTTACAAAATAATTACAATGATATATTTTTTATTCGACTTCTATATTCCAGTAAACGATAATTAGGACAGTCAAAATTTCAATGATAATAATAACTGTGCTTTGATTGCAAGAAGTACAATCCATGTCTTAGGTTAGGAACCGGTGCTGAAAATCATTAGTGTCATCTTGTCTCGGTAATACTCAAGTACTTAATTAGGTAATCTTAATGGAGTTCGAGACTTCTGATTAGATTCCCTAAATAGTGTAATAATCCTGGTATTTCTACTTCAACATGGAAACAATATTAATGATTCCATTGAAGAAACAAACTCAAATAACTACTGCAAATAATCCCATTACCACATATAAATTATCAAACTTGGTATTTAAAGGAGACTGGGACTTTTGGGCCCAAATTGTAAAGACTTGAAATACTGTCCAAAAAAACACTGCTATTTTTCTATGTAAGATTGTAAAAAATTAGCTCGATCTGCAATCTGGATCATGAGAAAACTAAAAATAAGTAAAAATTCTAAATAGCTTATCGATTAATTTTCGATTAAACTTTCGATTGATGCTTTGGTGTTTATGATTGTTTAAAATAGCGTTTACTATTTTAAAATATTTTTAATTCATCCCCATTTATCAATTTAATGTTAGTGATGATAAAATAATTAAAACAAACACACTAGTACAAAATAAAACAAATAAAATCGATTTCATGATTTTAATCGATTATTTGTCTATAACGGGAGTTTTAGTCTATGTAACGCTGTCAGATGTGAAGTTTTTGAAGGTATTTCCTTTCGTATAAATCGTGGGGTAGTTTAAGATCACTTGGCTTTAGCAACGTTTATTTCATTCTGCTCTGCTTACTAATGACTTGGACTCGTTGTTTTGGATTTCTGGATTGGCCTATCGATTGGATGTTGTCATGATGGATCGCTGTGTAAATTGTGGTATAGCGACTAACAACTGTTATAAGGTTTTTATAGCAATGCCACTTAGAGTGGTCACGCCTCCAGAAGTAAAAAAAATAGAATTTTGATTTGCGTGTTTTTTACACAAATGTTAAAGATGGACACTCAATAATTTTTGAGAAAATACTTACTTGTAATTTGACTAAAATGAAATAAAGATAGCAAGATAAGGTTCAATACTTTTAGAGAAATATTATTTTTTCATAAATTCGTATTTAATTTTTTTCCAGCTGAATCAGTTGATTTTTTTTAACTGAACTTTGCACAATTATACAACTAAATGTTAAGTAATTATAGAAAAAAACCAGCGTCGTATTACAAAAGGGCATATTTTCTTCCCTTATCCTGCTACTACGGCCTTTATTCAATACTGATTTTCTATTGCATAGCAAATGAAAAATTATCAATAGTTACGTGAAATAGAACTAACAATCTGTGTATATTTAGAATAAACGGTGGCGCCCTAAAAATGTATCGTAATTCTTGCCATCGCATACAATGTAGGCCGAAATGGCAAAGAAAAAAATCAACAAACATGGTAATTTTTATTGACTCTGACCCTCTTCTGATTCGAACCCTATCTCTCTCATTGCTCATACCAAGTTATAATTGATATAAAAAACACCTAAAAATAAAACTTCGAAAAAAGTTTTAATGTATTTCTTACATAGGATTTCTTTAGAGCAAATCTTTTTAAGTAATTGCAGTGCAATTGGGGAAAAAATCATGTACTTGTATACATTTACAATAAACGTTTTTACTCGGTTGGTTGTATGGGCGCAAACAAATGATGTGGCGTGAAATGGAACTAACAATCTGCATAGACAGTGGCGCCCATGAACGTAACAGTCATTACTAGTACTAGGTCGCTCGAAATTGTAAAGAAAAAAAATACTTTCGAACCACTGTTTCAAAAGTTCACAACTTCTCAGTTTACAACACGTTATGATTTTATAAGATGAAATGTAATGTTTTAAAGCTTTCGCGATTCTCACTCATAATACATGTAAGATGAAATGCCTAGCATCAAAAAAAAATTACAACCTAAACAAACAGTCTTGCGTCATGAACCTTTTGAAAAAAATCACTGACTGGTAAGACAATAAAAAAATAACGCGCTACGTTGTGAAGGTTATGCAAAAAAAATCATTACTTTTGACAATTTATATTTTCAATTTCGTTTGTACACGCGTTACATGCAATTGGAATAAATTGAACTGGATCACTTTTACATGTAATTCGTTCTAAATTGTACCAATTAAGTGAACAGTGAGTAATTAATGTACTTAATATTACATAATATCGTGCAATTCATCGTTAGTACCTAGTGGAAAGGTAGAATAGGTTAGGTTCATTAGGTGTTTGCAGACACCCGAATGAAAAGGAGCTGAGCCCATAAAACCAGATGGACAGGCCGTGAGTGGCTTTAGTAGACTACGAGTCAGTTGCCGTGAAATTAGAGTTTGTATTCCAGTCGTCTATTCCTGCTAAATAGATCAGAACTGATCAACTTTAATGATATATCGATTTAACGCCATCTATCGGCAAATGACCATGCCCAAGTAAAGGTTCACATAACCTCACTTTTACTAAACACGTTTTATCTCTGTTCCTAGATTGCCAAAAAAGCCACAATTTTTGTTCATGATTTATGGATGCATTGCCTATTAACTGACACAAGTTTCATTTCTTTACATTTTGGGCCCAAGATTGTATGAATGCCGCCCAGTCTCTTTTATTTTTAAGTCAAAAGTAACGGACAAAACAATTACCATGTTTATTGCTGACTAAATTACTATCATTAGTTAAATTTTAATAAATAGAAGTAAATTGGAAGCGACACTGTCTCACGATCATTATTAATTATCATTAATAACTGATTCCTTAATGAGTCGTTAAAAAAAAACATGTACCTAGCTAAGCTACCAAGTTAGGGGCTATAATTATTTAATGGGGAATAAGCATCAACTTTTTGGTAAAATTTATTCGACAATTTGAATTGCTTAAATTGGATGCAATCCTGGCAAAGAAATATTTATATTTCTTAGCACAAGTGGATGGTTTGTAATATTCACTTAATATGCTCTATAGATGGCGCTGTCAGTAACGGTCGCTAAAAAGAAGTGGGTTTAGATTTGACTTGAGTCACCATATTTTGGTACATATTTTGTTCAGATGCTGTTCACTCAATACAAAACGATAAAAAAATTAAGCCGTGGTAGCCCAGGGGTTCGAACTGTGGCCTCTCAAGCAGAGGATCGTGGGCTCAAACCCCGGGCGAGGTGCGCCTCTGAATTTTTCGGAATTTATGTGCGATATCGAATTTGATATTTATCACGATCTATTCGGTGAAGGAAAACATAGTGAGGAAACCTACACACAGCGACGAAGTAATTCAACGTTGTGTGTGAAGTTGCCAATCCGCACTGGGCCCGCGTGGGAACTATAGCCCAAGCCCTGCAGTGGGATGTATATGTATAGGCTGATGATGATGGTGAAGAAAAAAAATGCTAATTTTAAAATTATGTTGCAACAGGACGCACCATATTGTTTGTTCTCAACAGCTAAATATTACTTTTAATCTCGTAAATCATTTTCAATTTCTTTAAAGAAAATCAGTGAATAGTGCAAGAAAAGCCCAGTGGATGTAAAGGAATGTTTTATTTATTTAAAGTCTTTGAATTTATTACAAAAATAATACTTAATACACTAACTTATTATTCTACATTTCCGCTCAACACTCTTCCGTTAAGCTACGCTAGGTTCCTAAGCTACATTATTTTTCTCCTTGTCTTTTGTCTTTCCTCTTTATAATATCTTTGTCTTCCTTAGCCCTCCGCTTTTCTTCCTTGGCTGCTCTCTTTCTAGCCTTCTTGGCATCGGAAGTCTCGTCTCTTGGCCGGGCAGAGGTATTGAACCTGAATCTTGAATCTGAAAGCAAAAACACAAACTCAACATAAGAAAAATCCACTTTAGCTCGACCCTCTCCCAAAGTCCCTAAATGATAGTTATAGGTACTTCGCATTGTTCGAAATGCAAAACTGATCAAGATCTGATTGTGAAAAGCGATCTAAACATTTGCATGGTACCTAACTACCAACAAAAGCCTTTATTATCTAGGTGGCCAAAATTCTATACATTTAACAATTGAAATGTGTTTCAAATGAAATCACGAGTACTCAGTTAGCAGAGTTTAGAAAGTATCAAAAGTCATAATGTTACAAGGCATTCCAATATCTTCGTTGATCCATCCACTACCAGTGCAGTTTAAGTTTTAGATTTTCAAATTAAATACTTACGTTCTTCCTCGTGTTCTGCAGATTCTGAACTCTCAGATGTGCTCCGTTTTCCCAATGTGTCGAGTTCGTTGTGAGTAAACAGATCATCCTTGAAACCAGCAATATTTTTGTATCCCAAGTCTTTACCGTCGCCTTTTGTAGCTTCACGCTCGTAGTTGATTACCTGGAATTGTATTAAGAATGACTTAGATAGATTTATTCAATCTATAAACTGGATTGATTGCATCGGGACAGTAAAACATACGGTCCGAACATTTTAGTTTATTTGCCGTCAAGGAACTTTTTCAAAGACAATTTGCTGAGAAATGGATACGAAACATTTAGTCTTGATGATCAGACCAAGGAAAGAAAAGTCATCATTTTTGTGGGAAATATCAATGGTTGCTTTGTCAATAGATGGCATAAATGAATTGCTTAATTTAAATTTAAATATATCAAAGTTACTGTTAACTTGTAAACAAATAAATTCAATATTCTCACCTCTGTCAGTCGTTTTGGGATGTAGGTATTTTGAAAGACCTCCTCTTCAAATTGCTCTTGACACGTCAATTCTTCTAAATTTCTTTTCGACGCCATTTCTATCATTTTTTTTAACCAGTCTTCTACGTTAGTCTCATTAATACCCGAATCGGTTATAAAATCAAACAATTCCTTTACCGTCAGTGTGGGTATTTCTTTCTTTTTGAAGAAACTGGATATATTAGTGCAGTCTTTAATCAAGAATTCGAAAGCGTTTGGATGGTCTTGTTTTACGGACTGAGCGACATCAATGACTACGATATCACCTTGGTGGTATAATAAGGTGTGTTCCGATAGATCTGCATGGACCAGTTTGCAAATGTTGAATATTTTCCACATTATCATTATACAATCCTTGTATAGCAAGCAGGCGGTTGACTGAGACATTGTTACATCTTTTAACTTAGGGGCTGGGCGTCCCTGGTCTCCAATAAATGACATTACCAACACATGGCTGCGTAAAGTAATGGGCTCGGGAACATTCAAGTTTGCGTTAAACATGCGGGCAAGAGTTCGGGTTTCCTTCTCGGCCCGTGTCCTCGCCATTTTGCGAGGATTAGATTTACTATAGCCTTTTCCGAATTCGTGTTCTCCAGACAAATAAGCGTCATTGGACGTTTTATAAATTTTAATGGCATAGTCTTTGCCATATTTCGATGACGCGTGGTACACATTGGCCTTTTTGCCCGTAGATATGATGGGTCGATGTATTACATTAATGATGCCACTACCTAAGAGTTTGATCAGAATCATCCGGGTGCCAGGGTCCATGACTTGTTCTGCGGGGGCTCTGGCAAGTTTGTCCTTGCTGTCCATTAATTTCTCAGTGCGACCTGCGAGCAGCTGTAAATAGCAGAATGATATAAATGCAGTGAAAAATATTTAGGCTTAGTACTTTTTTAACAAAAGTAAATCACATTGTATTAAGTTACAATATGAGGATCGTTCTGTACCTATTATTAACTACTTGAAGATATTAGATCCGAACATGAAGTTGTATTGAACTGAATGTCTTCAAGAAAAAATATTATTTAGTATAAGAGAATACTTGACATGATATGGTGATACAATGGATAGCTTAATTATAAATAGTATAATTTATTTGACATTATGTCCGCCATTAACATTATTATTACTAATTGATATTATTATTTAATTTCATTTTAATTTACTGTGTTTAATTTCACATTAGTTTTTAAACATTTCTACACCTGCATTCAGGTTGGATACGCAGGAAATATTATTGAGTTTAACATATTTGTAACCGTAATCTGGCAAACAAACATTATTATTATTACACAACGTTCAAAAAAGGGGAATTCATCAAAAATACCTACAAATAGTGGAATGGCAATTATATAATTATGGTATAAAAAATTATAAAAGATCAACAACTTTGCTCACCTGCACAATTCTAAACTTTTCTGAAATTATGTTTTTGCAATCACCAAATAGTCCATCGTTATAGTCGCACATCTTTATTGCTAATTAATCACGATCAGGAAATGTAGCCAAATAAAATGTAAGTAACTCAAAAATCGCGTGGGCTTCCGTTCGTCTGGACTTTCACTTACGCGAGTGATAAGTTTTGGGCAGCGTAGCTAGCACAACTGATAATTTCGACATGGGCGTTTGCTTTTATATGTGGTGGTAGTGGTGGGGATAAAGTGAATAGAAAGAGATAGAAAGGCAACTGCGAGCGAATGATCACGTTTTTGTTGCTGTCCCTTTCTTTGAGTAGCCAGGTTAAGTTAGTGGAATTGATGTTTTACTTTAAATTTTACTTGGATCACAAAAAAGGACAGCATTCAAATCGGATCTTTGTGTGACCCAGGTAAGGTTAATACTAAAACTTTTAACAACTTATCCTATTATGGAAAGGACAGCACCAATATCGAATCTTTCGCTTATACACTGGCCATTAAACAAACACTTTCTATCTCTTTCTAGTTTTATTAATTTCTATTATTAAAATGCCTTTGCAAATTACTTGATATTTTTTTAAAGTGCAACTCGTACCTTATTGAAATGTGACTTAATGTCTTATGCATATCAAGCTTCATTTTTTATGTTTTATTTCATTTTATATCACTCTGTTTTTCACGGCTGACTTTATGATATACATGATGAAATTTATATTTAATAATTTGTAATAAATATTTCGTATCAAAAGTGACCCAGTACTTATTACTATTAATTTCGTATCATTATAGTGACCAAAAAATTACGTTAGTGAAAATGTACCTACTCTTTGACAAACCGAAAATACCCAAGTAGTATTTTGCTTGATGATTTTTTGTGCATGTAAATTTCATACGTTTTTAACCGACTTCAAAAAAGGAGGTGTTCAATTCGGCTGTATTTTTTAAAATGTAAGTATGTATGTTACCTACCTCAGAACTTCTAAACGAGTGGACCGATTTCGATGATTTTTTTTGTTTGATTGGAAATGGCTTCCCATTAGTCCCATTTTAATTTTATCATTATTTGTCAAGTAGTTTTTGAATTAAAGGAAATGCTTTTTGTATTCATGAAAGACATCAACGGGCAGTCGGCGCGTCTTAGTCGGAACTTACTTTTGTACAAACATAATTACCTACATACAATCTCGCTTGTATTCTCAAATGGGGTATGCAGAGCACACAAAACGCTACATAGACAAAACGGTGACTATTTCACTCTTCGTGACCACTTCTAGCATACCTATATTTTTTGGTTTTAAGGTGGCAAGTACACTAGTGACAAGTTGCTCTATAATATAACCTTTGTCCTTAGTCACCTCTTGCGACATCTACGGAAGAAATGGAGTGGTGTTAAGTACCTTACCGAAAATATTCGTGTTTTCTGTCATTTATAGTAAAACCCCGGTAGTTTATGCTAATATAGTCGTATAATTTAAGGTGTGACATTTACTGCTTACATTTTGGTGGTTTTTAAGCAATACTTATTAATGATCTAATTGAATACAAAATTCTTTAACATTCTGTAAATGTAAGTAGTCAAATGCTTTTAGGATATCACAAATTTGAAGTCGGTTTTTTTTTGTTTATTCATGAAATAAGAACATGATGACCACTGTGAGTGTACCTGCCGCATTATTTTAATGGTACACGATTAACAACATAGAACTTTATTGTTTGCGTTCAAGGTACATTATTTTGCTTATTTCGTTGATCTTTTTGTTTTAGATTTTGTACACCCTAATATTTACACTTACTTTGTATTAAAAAAAAGTAGTTTTGGCAAGTATTAAAAAAACGTTGAACGAATACCTGCGTCAGTTAAGTATCATTTATATTTTGCAAAACGGGTTTGGGTACGAGTAGGTATAATTACAGTAAAATAATAGTTAAAAAAAACTTTTGTAATGAGCTTATGACCAAAGGTCGGGTTAACAACAGGATAACTAACTCGGTACGCAGGTGGTTATTGTTTTCGTCCAGGTAGATTAAAATGACCATTTTTATTTTAAAGCCACATAATTTGTCAGACCTTATGGAATGGAAAATTCCCAAACGATGAGTATGGAAAGGTAAGGTTTTAAGAGATTGATTAATTGTGTTTTATTTTCTACTTCGTAAGTAAAAATCTATAGTAATCTCCGTGCCACTCGGTCGTTAAACAAAGACCTGTCTATGGTAACTATTGTCTCGTTCCAGGTATTAAGATTGACACATACATACATACATATTCTCACGTCTGGATTCCCAAAAGGGGTAGGCAGAGCACATGAATTGAAAAATCCAGTGCCGCGTTTAGCAATTTCAGTTAGTCTTTATAGTTTATATAATTTTAGTTAGTCAGTATTAAGATTGACTTAATTTAAATTTCTGATCCTTTGGTCTGGTTTTTACGTGAACACTAAAGCTCTCTGTTCAGTAAAACATAAAGACTGCAGTAGAATTTCGCGATAGAAAAATATTATCATCAGAAAATTTTAAGTCTTTGGTTGGATTACTTATGAATTTGTGTGTACAATATATATGTACCTACTGATACAAATGATGACCATTGCGAAAAGGATGAATTGTTCAATGTGCCATTGTTTGTTAAATATATAATATATCTCGCGATAAGTTTGTAATGTAATTAAGATGTCTCATTTTGCGAGCGATGAATTAAATACAGATAACAAAATAATGGCGAAGATGAGTTATACAATAAGTAGATAGTTAAGCGAGTAAATTAATAAAAAGTTATCTCCGGGTAAAATATTGTGTGTGAGTCGCTCGTTTACCGTAAATCAACCCGTTGTCAATCTTAACGAATCAAATGTTATTAGCTACTTTAAAGTTAATTTAGAAAAATACGCCATCTCTAACGTATTTCGCCCAATAACAATTCCTTGTTAAAAATAAAGAAAATGTCTGAAGGGGAAGAAGCAAACCCAGTAAGAAAAAGGCGAAGAAAATATTATAATGTACAATTTACACTTAAGTGTTGTAGTTTGCTAACCAATTATAACATTTTGCATTTTATTTTTCCATTCTAAACATAAATATTATGGTGTCTCATGGTCGATTCCAAGAATAGTGGCACCGTAACTTGTAATTCTGTTTTTGAATAGAATGTCTGCTAAATATACAAATTTCATTTTTTATTGGTAGATATAAACAACTCTAATCGAGCCCTAAACATTATTTTTATGTAGATGTTGTGCTTAATTAAAAAAAAAAATACTACCCTAATTCACTGTAACCTGGCTTTCCAAACGTGACACCGTGTTAGTTTTAGCTCTATTAATTATTAGTGTATAGTTTTATTTACATAAAATCATCATTTTGTGTAAAAAACAGCCTGTTACGTTATAGAATAGGTAAATGCTGCAATTGCTATACTTATGATTTTTAAGCACAAAATATTCACGTTTCAAGCCAAATTTCATCGAAATCGATTGAGAGGTTTAAGCGGGAAAGCGTAACAGACAGACAGACAGACAGAGTTACTTTCGCATTCATAATACCTATTAAGCAGGGATTTGTTACTCGCGTACCTGCTTCGGTATCATGGATATAGATAGTGGGACGTGGGTTTAGGTTGGTACAATTAGTTAAATAAATACTACAGTTATGAGCTTACGAAGAAAGGTTGAAAAAACAATGGGACAGGCAGTTAGGTTGGTAGGCATTGTGGTTATTATTTTCATCCAGGATTTTATTGAACAGGAAATTACCATGCGTTAAGAAGATTAGAGTAAATTTTTATGAAATGGTTTTTTTTTGTATTCTTTAAGTAAGTGTTAGTATTCTATTATAATGTTCGGGCTATTCGGTCGATAAACAAAAGGATAGGTAACTATTGTTTCGTTCCAGGTAGTCCGAAATTGCTGTTTTTTAAAATAAGTTCATTAAAATGTTCGTAAACATACTAGAGAAAAAAAACGCATTCTGTTTTTAAAAAATCCAGTCCGGAATTGGAGTTCAGTAATTCAGATTAGGTACTTTAGGAAAGACTTGAGTATCACGGATTCGAGACAATAGTAGGTAATGTGAGAAAGACTCCAGTAGGAAGATTTGAATAGTCAGACGTTAAATATGCTCTAAGTTCACAGAGAGAAACCTGTGCAACCGATCTTCGTCACTTCGATAGCGCCATGTTGGATTGTTTGTAGTAGAAGTTCGGCTATTCGACGACAGGTAGCGCTAGGACGCTACATTAACCATTCCGAAAAAAATTAATAACACTTGCAATCAAATCAAAGTGCATTATTATATTACTGCTATTTTGATTGTGGACTACATCCCATTAATCGACTACTGAGGAATCAAAATTACTGGAATGTAAATTTGAAGTTATTTAAAAAAAACGCCTTCTCTGTCGTGATTTGTCCAATATTAATAATCAAAAAGAAATAAAATGTTTGAAGGTGAAGAAATAAACCCAGTAAGCATAAAGCGAAGAAATTACTTAATATTATAATATTTGAAAGGGTGCTTGTATGTATAAGATATTTTAATGACCGGCTGTTCGACTTTTTGATTTGATACCTATGAAAAGTAAACGTTTTGTACACTGTATTGCATTTTTTCTTCGTCGATCCGTAAAAGTCGTATTATGGGCCAGTAAAAATTGTCGGTTGTAGAGTAAGCAAAAATACCATGAACCAAAACTTATTTAAGTACATTTAGTAGAGTTTACTCTGCTAATTTAAAGTTTTAATTCAAAGTATGTAATGCACGTTAAAACTTTAAATTAAGTAGTTTGGGCTATTAGCTCAAAGAAACATGATTACGAACTAATGCGTTCGGATATTATTTAATTAAGTAATTATTATTGTATTTGTCCTTCATCCACATAAAATATTTTAAATCGTTTTAGATAAGGTAATTTCTTTTTACACTTGTAATTTAAATCTAACAGAAAGTGTAATAAAAATTATGTACTCACTTAACACTCCACACATAATATTTTTTAATACAACTTGCTTATAGGTAAATGCTTCAAGTGTAACGTTCGGCGAACAGGAAGCATCATAGGTACAGTCAAAGAATTTGATAACTGTGCCACTTTGTACCTTTTTACAAGAAATGCCACGGTGACATACCATACTATTGACTAATTTCGACGGCCGGATAGCCCAGCGGTTAGAGAACCTGACTGTGAAGCTTAAGGTCCCGGGTTCGATCCCCGGTCGGGGCAGATGTTTGTATGATGAATACGAATGTTTGCTTTCGAGTCTTGGATGTTTATCTATATATAAGTATGTTTATCCGTTGTCTAGTACCCATAACACAGGCATTAAATTGCCTACTTGACTAGATGATTGGTGTAAAAATTGTCCAGGGGAAAAAAAAAAGTCAAACCAATATGAAACGTATTGTGAAAAGGTTCAAAGTGGCACAGGTATCAATTTCCTTGACTGTACAAAGCTTTATCGTTATGTGCAATTTTTTTTTAAACTTAAATTGTGGTAAAAGCCCGAATTCGAAATTAGTTTTAAATTAAGTAAAAAAAAAGTAGAGTTTTGACCCAAAAGCCCTACATAAAAAGCCACAAGTCGAACGGCTAGATACGCTAAAATGGTAAACCAAAAAGATGCTACTGCGGTTGTTTCTCTCTGCTCTACTTTTTTAAGATTGAATATTATTGTTATTAATAATCTTCATAGAAACTACATAAGTATATAATATAATTATGTATATGCCATCTAAATTAACAAATTTTAATTTAAATCAAGGCGTGAGTAAGGCCCTGCGCAGACGACAGACTATCCGCGACGGACTTTTTAGTCTGCGAAAATAGACCTATGGAATATATCATGCAGTAACGCACACGACGCGCGAAAAGTTCGGCGCACAATGCATACAATCCACGCAGACTTTTTGTGCGCCGCAGACTCGATAGCACAAAAAGTCTATCGTCTGCGTTGCCCCTAAAGGACAAAATGGACAGCAGCACAAGCCATACCGACGAACCCAACTCCCGCGCACCTTTATTGTTGACTTTATTATTTTATTACCATAATAAATGTTCAAGTCCTTTCATTGTGAGTTTTTTCACATTCTAAGCATTTATAGTAATATATTATAATTCTAATATAAGCAATTATAGTAACACAAAAAAATTCATTAAGTTTGGTTTCTTTAGTTCTTAACTAGATAAGTATTTGGTTTTTGAAAACGAGTCGTTAAGAAATCAGTTACTATTGTCAGTAACATTAAAACGAAAGAAGTAATAGTGTTACTTTCTTCGTAAACAGTTTTTTTTAACATTTTTTATTCTTATTTCTGTTACTTCAATATTCAAGTAGATAGCTGCTTTAGCGACTTTTTGAACGTGGTATTTTTTAAGGTGGTCAGTGCCGCTAAACAGTTATTTATTTTTTATGTTTTTACCATCCATTAGTTTACGGGACTTAAACAAATCATCTGGTTAGTTTACTATCTATGGACAAAGATAATATTGAAATTAATTTTAATGAGTGAAACTAGCTAAACAGGGATACTTAAAATACTTAATTCTTTGTAAATAGTACTATTAGAAACAATTTGACACTATTATACCTTCTTAATGGTAATTACATACTTTAATACAAGTCTTCGTAATTAAATTAGGTATTTGCAGAGAAAGTACAGATAAGATGATTGAGACACACACATACATACACAACACGCCTGTATTCCCAAATGGGGTAGGCAGAGCGCACAAAACGTGACATAGTCATAATCATGAATCAAGTTAGATAAAACATGTGCTTAAAATGGAGTCTGGTTGCTGGCATATCGCCTGAAATTTACCACTACCTATTTTCCTTAGTCACTTCTAACTCTATATAGAGAGGATGGATGAAAGAAGATTAAAAGCAGATTTATACGGGAAGTGTGAATGGGTGTGCTGGGAGGGAAAGACCTAGACGGACGTTCCGTGACCAAATCGCGGACGTTTTAGAAACAGGTCAGGTCAAGAGTACCCGAAATCGACGAGCATGTATGAAGAGACTAATGAATGTGGATGAAGCAAAAGAAGTACATATGTCAGGATCGTAGCAAGTGGAACAAAGTGGTCTCTGCCTACCCCTGTGGGAAAGAGGCGTGACTGTATGTATGTATATGTATCTCTAACGCTTCCCAGAATGCGTTTAACGTAAATTGTTGTGTAAAACTCGCAGGGTTTCTTTAAGTCCTTCTTTTTCAGACTGGGGGCAGTCCTCAGACCACCTTCAGCTCCATCTTCAGTGAGAAGTACCAGACCACCCGTTGGGTCCTTTTCCCTGGCCTCCCTTCTTCATCATCCAGCCTTTTTACGTCCCCCTGTTGCGCATAAGCCTCCTCTCAGTATGAAAGGGCTTTGGCTATAGTTCTCACGCGGGCCTAGTGTGGATTGGGTTTGGGAACTTCAAAGACCATGTACAATTACTTTGTCGTTGTGTGGAGGTTTCCTAACGATGGTAAATATCAAATTCGACATTGCACATAAATTCTGAAAAATTCAGAGGTGTGAGCCTGGGGTTTGAACCCGTGACCCTCTGCGTGAGAGGCCACAAGTCGAACCGAAGGGCTACCATAGCCCCCCTCTGTATTTCCTCATTTCTAGTCTAGTCTAGTCTTGTGGTCCAGTGTCTTGGTTATTTCGACCAGTTGGGCAGCATTTCCGCTATGATGGGATACCTTTCTTTCTTTTTACAACTTTTATTTTTTAACTCCACTTTTGTATCTTTGTATATTTACAAATCTTGCAAGAAAGATTTGAACCACTCCCAGTAGACAGATTGAGCTGAAACTTGGTATAAGTACCTCCGTAACTTGGATGGTCCAGCCGGAACTGACTCCGATGGTGGGACCTCTTCAACAGTTGGTCTGATTGGCTTAAAATCTGGTGCAAATAATCAAGGATGGATGACAATGAAGTACAGTAGGTAAAAAGTACAGTGGGCAAGAAAAACTTTTACCGAAAATTATTTTTTTGTTGGTAAGCTCATTTCCCTGTACTTTTTCACTATTATCACCACGTGGCTGATGGGGTGGACACGTTTGCTTTTTCAAGGTGGTAGTGGGAGGCGGTGGTGAAGTCAATTGGCTAGAAAAAGATAGAAAATGTTTTGGAATGGCAAGTGTGAGCGAAAGATCCGATAATGCTGCTGTTCCTCTATGTAACTCAGGATAATTACCTGGGCCACACAAAGATCCATTGTGAATCCTGTGGCTCAAGTCAAATTGAAAAAATAGCAACAAAATTGGAACTTTCGCTCACACTCGCCTTTCTATCTCGTTCTTACCACTTTGCATCCCCGTCGCCTCCCTCCACCATAACCAACAATAGTAAACAGTCAAAAACTTATCACTCATTAACACAACACAACAAGTGTGTCCTGGAGAACGGACGCTCTCGGGATTATTGAGCTTTTTTTGCCACATTTTGTAACTGATTGGCAATAAAGATGTGTGATTATAACGGTGGACTATTCAGTGACTATGAAAATACTATTTCAGCAAAGTTTGAGACAGTGCAGGTGAGAACAATAGTTGTGAATATATTTATATTATTATGTAATAAATATATTTCGTATGTCATTCCACCGTTTGACAGCTTCTGAAGCTTAAATCATAAATTTTAAACATGATACAATTTATCAAATTTTATATAATTTGTGTCGTTTTGCTATGTAAGTCTGTTTTTAACGCCATACACTATGAAATTTTGATGGTGTTACAACTTTTTTGAATTTGGTTTTGAATCGTTAAAAATACCACACTTTATTTTTTTTCTATTATTTTGCTGTTTAACTCTGCTACGAGTATAGCGATATTCAGGATGATACTAAAATCTCCAGTATTGTTAAAACTACAACGTTTATAAAAAATCTTATTTATGTCATCCCAGTATTCGTGTAGATAGGCTTTTGCGGTGTTTTGGACGTGGTATTTTTTAAGGTGGTTAGTGCCGCTAATAAATACCACGCTTAACGTCTATTTTTGAGTTAACCGTAAAAGTTTCTGTCAGTTGTTTTAAATTACAAATTTCATTATGTATTTTGGATAGTAATCCAAGACTTCAAAATGATAATTTCGCCGTAATTCAGCATTCATAGATATTAATCAGTTACTATTTTCTATTTCAGTTTTTGAATAATTCGCGAATGTTACTCAAACGATACAAACCAAGCATCACCGAGGAAGAGAATTATGAATCAGAGGAGAATTTACAATATTCCGATGAATGCGCAAACACGTTTGAAGTTACAATTGATGATGAGTATGGTGACATACTATCAACTGATAATGCCACATGGCAGGCTTCTGAAACTTCAGCTACCGCAGAAGAAGCTATGGATACACGCACCCGGGTGATTTTGTTCGAACTCATCAGTAGTGGCATCATTGATGTAATATATGGATGCATTTCCACGGGCAAGGAAGCCAATATTTATCATGCATCATCGAAAGATGGCAAAGATTATGCCATTAAAATTTATAAAACGGCTATTGCAGACTTTCAAGACAAAGAGAAGTATCTGTCTAGAGATCACAGGTTCGGAAGAGGTTGTTGTGCAATGAATCCTCGTAAAATGTTGACATGGGCCGAAAAGGAAGCGAGAAATCTTGTGCGCATGTCCAATGCAAACTTGTACGTTCCTGAGCCTATTGCTTTACGTAGCCATGCGTTGGTCATGTCATATTTTGGAGATGTAGGAGGCACATCCCCTAAGCTAAAAGATGTAATATTACCCCCCTCAACCGCCTGCTTGCTGTACAAGGATTGTATAATGATTATGTGGACAATGTTCAACATTTGCAATCTGGTCCATGGTGATTTATCGGAATTTAACTTATTGTACCACGAAGGTGACGTTGTAGTCATCGATGTCTCTCAGTCTGTAGAACATGACCATCCAAATGCCGCTGAACTGTTAAGAAAAGATTGCACAAATATATCTGGTTTCTTCAGAAAGACAGGAGTAGCCACATTAACAATAAAGGAATTGTTTGATTTCATAACTGATTTCACTATTAACGAGACTAATGTAGAACAGTGTTTGGAGAATCTGACAGAAAAGGCGTCGAAAAGAAGTATTGAAGATATGACGGCTTTGGAACAAATTGAAGAAGAGGATTTTAAAAATATTTACATCCCAAAACGTTTAACTGAGGTAAGAAAATGGAATACTTATCTAAATTTTTTTATAGTTTTGGTAACTTTAAGTGGCTTCATTTATCCCACTAATGGACAGAGAGAATATTGCCAACCGAAAGGCTATAAGGCTGGCTTTTCATTCCTTGGTTATTTTTAAGACAGTTTTTGGAATGCCATATCCTGGATGCATTTCTTAACAATTTTCCTTTTTCAATTTCAAATCTAAATCTTTGGTCATAGATATAATTTTGCCAATGTAATAAATCCAGATTATACACGTAATATTATGTAAGTCATTTTTAAAACTGTTACAGGTGATCGACTGTACGAAAGGTGACGCAGAAGACTTGGCGAACAAAACAAATGCTACGATTGAGGATGATATGTTTAATCTCAATATATCCGACACAGTTGGAGAACAGAACATATCTGGAAGTGGATCTAGTTCTGGTTTAGAATTTGGAGAAGAAGAAGAAGAAGAAGAAGGTAAGTGTTGGATCTAGTAATCTAAGATTGAAATGGCACTGGTAGTAAAAGGAATTCTAAATATATTGGAATGTCTTGGATCATTATGAATTGTGTAGCCTCTGGATTGTCCCCACTCATAAATTTATTTTAATTACATTTTAATTGTTAGATGCGTTTGATCTCAGCAGGGGTTCGGTGACTGTAGGAGCAAAGGCTGCTTGCGTAAATGTAGAATTACAGCCCACTGAATGATATAAATTTTGTTAGTACCATGCAAATGTTTGGATTAGGTACATTTTGTAGTCAGATCTTCATTTAAAATCTGTTTTGTAGTTTAAACCATGAGAATTAGTTATTAAAGACTTGTATAGCTATATCAAAACAAGTGTTTTCTATAGGGAGAGAGTCAAGCTAAATACGCTGGTTTTCCTCATGTTAAGTTTTGTTTTTGCTTCTAGATTCTTGGCTCAAAATTTCTGCCTGGCCAAGTGAAGAGTCTTCCGATGCCAAGAAAGCAGTTGGAGAAGAAACACTGTAAACAATGAAGACATATATGTTATAAAGAGGAAAGACAAAAAACAAGGGGAAAATTAAGAAAAGCAATAAAAAATTAATATTAGGAACTCTTTGAAGTGTAGAATAATAAGTTTGTGTATTATATTCAATGTAATGATGATGTAAATAAAACATGTTTTGCATCTACTTGGCTTTCATTTTTATTTTATTATTTTTAAGTCATCACATGATGTTATTTTTTAATATCAACGTTTTACATGATTTAAACAAATATCTAGTCCTTGAGATAATTTAAGAAGTCCTTAATTGATTATTGTTTTTAACCAGTTACTTTGTTTTTCTAAAAATACTCGTTTAAAAATTAATTCTAATTGATGCGAATATTATTATTTACCTATAGTCTAAGATCCCGCCATACAACGACCTTCATCGAGCTGGTTAATGGTGAAATATTTTAAAATAAAAAATAAAAATTCATTCAAAATATTCTGGTTGCAAGGCAACCCATATGCAATATATTTTCTGATGTAATACAGAATACAGAAGATAATAATACAGAAGCATTGTAATAATAATATGTAATTAGCATTGAACATTAAACTACCGTGAGACTCATTCATGTTGAAAATTGTATGGATACGACTCCGTCGCGCGAAGAGAGCGGTTTGGCAGCAGCCGCTGCGGCTCCTAGATGAAGGGCTACGAATTAGCCCGAAACATGTCGAGCTAAACTCGATTTAATAAACGTGAGTTATCCGTAAAATTTTCAAAATAATAGCACCAAATAAAGATAGTATGAAACGTGACTGACCAGCATCTATTTACGCCTGATTTAATATATTACTTACGTAGTTACGTCAATTAAGCCTCATCACAATTTTATTACACTGTGTAAATCAATTACTATAGGATGCCTCAATATCCACATTTTTTAATAAATGTGTTTTAAATATTCGATAAAAAAACAACCGTCCTTTGGGGCCAAAGGTCGGTGTGGTGTCGCCACTGTGCTGTCCGTGAATCATGTATCGTGCAGGTTGCTCAAGCCTCGTTGGAGAGCGTTGCTGTTCCGTGGACCTATAATACAACGATTAGTCGGAGAGCGGTGAGTTGCTTCAATCCGAAGTTTTAAGCGGTAAGTCGAAGTGTATCCTACAAATGCGGCTACGTACGTCCACGTCCAAGTTGGAGCTTGTATTTACGTGACCGATTTCGGAACTAAATTAGTGCCGTTTAGGTTGTTTGTGGTAGAAATTCGTCTACTCGTCGGTAGATGGCGCTAGGGCCAACATTGTAATAAAATTTGTTTACATAGACATTATTTTATAATATATAATATATAATAATAATATATTTTATTTCATAAGTCATAAACATCAGTAATACATAATGAGAGTATCTGGCAGATCCCAAACTAGGCGGAGCCTGTATCTTGGGACCTTGGAGTGCACTATACATGACTAAGTATACCCAAAAGAGTTTTAGACGTTACATGTAATATAAGTAACTAGAAAAATATAATGAAAAAAAAAACAAACAAGAAATGAAAAACAAAACCAAAATCCATAAACGTAAAGAATTACAATGCAGAGTCTACTACACATTTTCAAAGGTAAGCAGCATATAAATGTATGTGAAATTGTGTGTGAGGTGTGTGTGTCTGTGTGTGTGTGTACGTGCGTGCGAGCGTGTGTGTGTGTTGTGTCAGTGTTTGTGTGTGTGTGTTGTAGCAAGTTAGGACTTGACATGAAGGAGCGCCTCGGTATCATCGTATGTCAGGGATTCCAGCCACCTCCCAACAATTAATTTGAGTTCATTCTTAGTGCAGTTCTGTATGTTGTGCAAATTACATAAAGAGTTATATACGAATAAATGCATATAAGCAGGGAATCGTTTTACAAAAACGGACCTGGCCCTCGGTAAGGGAATTCTAAACCTACGCTTGGTTAGTAAATGAGAGTAGTTGGGGAGTCTAGCAACAATGCCGTGCGCTCGCACAACCGCCTTAAAAATATATAGACGTCTGACACTTAAAATCTTGGAGTCCCGATAAAGGGCATCAGTGGAAAAACGAAAAGGTTTCTTGAACATAACCTTAAGGACCGCGCGTTGCGCCCGTTCCAGAGGTAGCATAATTGATTTAGCAGCGCTGCCCCAGACCAGGACACAGTAGTACAGGCTTGCCGCAATATTATGCTGAGTGCGGCCCTTTTGGCGCTATTTGGCACGGAAGTGGCATTCCCCTTTTTAAGTTATTATTATTTATTTATTTAGGATAATTTATGTATTTTAGATAAGTTCATTATTATGTCTGTGTCAAATTGTTGTCAATAAATGTCTTTCTTTCTTCTTTCTTTCTTTCTTTCTTTCTAGTAACCTAGATTTGAGAGCAGTAAGCTATATCAAGTTGTAAAGTAATTCAAAATTATACATACATATCACGACCTATTCCTTGTGCCAGAGACAACAGAGTGCCATGCGTTTCTATTCTGGCATACCTCTCGCTTCATTCACATTCATCGCTCACGCCATACATGCACGATGGTATCGTGTCCTTTTAGTTTGGCTTCTCTTTAGACATTGAATTTGTTGAATAGTATACCTTCTTCGAGGGCGCCCTCGCCAGCTCTAACACTATAAATGAGGTACAAAAAATCCAGTGGTATCGGATTTGGAATAACACCTCTCCATTTCTTCCGTGACTGTCGTGTTTTCCTTCATCAAAAAGACTCGGGAAAATTGAACAAGTCGAACTGATACAGCTTTTTATGAATTGATTTGATTCGTTTTGTTCAACTACAGTCAACATTTAATTTTCTCAAGCAGCATTTTCTCGCAGATACAAAACGCAAGCAGAAACTAAAATACGGAAAGAACTCATAACCGTCGGAACTACCTGCCTCAGAAAGATAAATCGCCATCGATATGCGAAGCGTAACGCGATTCCAATGCAGATTTACAGCAAAGTAAAGTCCATTTTCACCCCCAAGAGGCTGCTCTCGCCCAGCGCTGGGCGCCTGCCAGCGGGCCAGCTTGCCTCGTTCTACCCTCATTTGAATTTAATAGCGACTGCCATGAAATATTAATGGCGACGCAAGAAAAGGAGGAATGCAGCGGGCCGTTGACGGAAACATTTCTCGTCACAATTGTTTGCATCTTTAAACAGATAAACGGGGTGTTTGTTGTTCAAAATATTTTAGAAGCATTGCTGACTCGAGGATTGAAGTAAAATCTCAAAGGTTGAGTTACATTTTTTCAATGAAACTTACTATAGTCCATTTAATTTAAATAAATCCAACGCTTTACCGCAAATGGAGACATCGTTTGTACTGAGAACATTGCATATTTGTAACAATCAGTAATGAGTTTTACTGCAATGATTTCTAGTTTTACCTTTGAATGCCTGAGAAAAAATAAAATTTTGTCCGTTACGAGTCTAATGTAAAATAATACGGAAATAAGGTAGATTCTTCTCGCGATCCCGATTGCTAGCGCTGACATAAATGTGTGACTATGTGGTTAAGTGACAGGTTAGTAATCGGTCTCTGTTAAACCTCATTCATTTGTTTTTAAACCTGAAATTATGCTGGAAAAGGTTGCAAAGTGTGAAATAGTCATGATTTCGTCTATGCGACGTTTTGTGTGCTCTCCTACCGTGTTTGAGAGCATAGGTGTATTTTTTGCTGTAGGATTTAGTGTCAGTCACCATTCTGAATTGTTGCAAGAGGCTTCGCAACGTAAATCAGTCAAAAATGTTGTCTAGACAACGCTCGGTTAACCAAGTACTTAATGACTTACACGCATGCATACGCATACATGAAAAGCATTTGCCAGAGCTATAAATTCTAAACTCTTCATCCAAAATTTCTAAAATATCGCCGACTCAACGCGGCGACTCTATTTGTCGAGTGCGGAACTTTCGCCGTGTGTTCGACTGCCAAAATTTCCGGCAACTTTGCCGCTTCGTTTTGTTGCGGATTGTTGCTCAGGCCGCTGCTTGACATGCTTTTCAAAATACCATTGTATCTCGTTCGGGAATCGAACAAGTTTCAACTTGTTCAGTTTTAGAATTTCGTTGTTTAGATTTGTTTTTGTGGAAGAGTGGGATGTAGCTTTAGAAGGATTGTTGTAACGATGACTCAATTCAGTTTACATTTCGTACCCTAAAGTTACTTTTTTCAGGTTCATAATTGCGTGTAAGAGATATCGCTCTTCGAAAAAAGATTTTTGAAGCATTAATTCCAACCGATTTAGCAAAGATTATTTTATTTAGATATTGAATGAGTGGCACTCCGTCACTCCAATCAATTCCTACTTTTCCGTAACGTACTGTGTCATTATCTTCTCTCAAAATGCCAGTTTAGTTCCTATCTTCCATTCATCCCTTGTGTGGTTTTGAGCATAGATTTAAACCTATTCATTTCTTCCGCGAATTTCGTAAGAGATGACTAAAGAAATAGGAAGTCATACTGTAGGCGACAGCCTAGCGACCACAGATTTATATCGAACTAGATGACTCAAGTGTATGTACTTTGCGTGCCAAAATGGAGCCAAAAGGAAGAGCAATGCTCCTCTTTTGACGCGATTTCATGTAGTTTTATAACACTTAGATTAGGTTTAACTGCCTAGAAACAGGATAATTTGAGTAAGGCGGCATCATCTTTGAATGAGTTTCACTCGGATTGTCAATTTTCATCACTAAAGCGCTCATGTGACGATACCTACCGTCGAGAAAAAGTGACACGCTTGGTTTTCATACAAATCCAGGAACTCGCGGTATGTAGTTCAATATAAATCTGTGCTAGCGACCTTCTAAAAGTGGATAACAAACGAAGAGTAGGTGTAGGTAGTCATGATGTTGTCTATGTAATGTTTCTTGTGTCCTGTCTACCCCAAAGAAAACAAGCGCGGTATATAGGTATGTAGAAATTCACCCAAATCTATAGCCTTATAGAATCGCCTTCTGGAGTCTCACCGTCATTATTCCCACTAAGCGCCATTGCCAGTCGTTTGTCGCTTATAATTTGATGTCCCTGTCTTTTAGGGGGCTGTGAGCGATTTATCACCGATCGTCGCTGCATTAATCGCCGGAGATGATCGTTTGATCGCTAACGACAGATTATGGTGAATTGAGCGAGTTTTAACAGCTTACGCATTTGATTTGCGCTGTTAAGTTTGAGTGTTAAGATAATGAACTAATTGAATTAACTAAGCGCCTTCATTTTTGTTTCATTTTACTTTTAATTGCTACAAAGAGTCGATTGTTCACAATAAAATTTAGTCTTTGAATAAGCCACTTTTTACTCGCGAGAAAATCAAATTTTCACATGAAAGCGGGTTACAGTGACTTAGTAGGTACAAGATAATTTTAAACAAAAAAAAACCGACTTCAAATTAGCAATATTTTGAAAGTATTCTGTTTACTGAATGTAAAATCTTGACTT
>BHDV01030398.1:121787-136855 GCA_005406045.1 Adoxophyes honmai
GGATTTGTCACTTCCAGTATTATAGAAGTGCTTTATATTTAGTGTCAAACCTTAACGTGGCCATATTCGACCCAGGTACCTTATTACACGTTTCGTAGCCACTTTAAGCATAATTTTTAGATTTTAAGTTAAGAAATATAAAAGTGACAGGATGCTAGCCTGTCGCCTAAAATTTAACCTCTCACGACATTTAGGTAAGAAAAGAAAAGGTGTTAAGTTAAACCCGATACTACCGTACCGATACACGGCAACTCTCAATTCACGCTAGGCGAATACCCTAATGACTATTTTTACTAACTCAATCCAAATGTCAAGGGCTTGAGTTACGCAACGTTTCAATTGTTAATGAATAGTATTTCAGCCGACACGCCCGCGGGTCATTTGCGGGGAATGTCGAACACGCTCTGCAACGGCCCCGCGTGACCGGACCACATCGCATACCAGCTCCATCCTACCCTCCACTCGGCACAAACTCGACTAAGGGCGGTTAAGGCGGTTTCAGACTAGCGTTTTATACGCGCGTACAAGCTCGTTTTTGAAAACGCGTATACGTGCGCACAGGTGCGGTTTTGTTTTCTTCGAGCGTTGACGCGCATATAGGCTCGGATAAATGCTAGTGAGAACATGCGACCAGCGTTTCATACATGCGTATATGCTCGTTTAAGCTCGTATGTACATACGTCTATGCGCGTATGCCGAAACCGAGCGTATACACGCAAAAATAAACGCTAGTATGAAACCGCTCTAAGGGCGTTTATGCACTACCATGAATTTTCCGGTCCGGCCGTCCGGTTTTTTAAGGTCTGTCACGCCGTCCCGCTCACGTCTATCAATACAATTTAATGGAAGAGCAATCGAGACGAGACCTCAATGAAAAAGCCGGACCGTAAAATTCATGGTAGTGCACAAACGCCCTAAGGGTCCGTTCACATAGACCGGCTCAGAAAGCATCGGCGCGCATTTCGTCACAGACCGAAATATATAGGTCCGCTTGAAGTTGGTCGGAGCGGAGCAAGCGAGCACGCAATCGAAGTCCAACGGCTGTGCGAACGAGAAAATTACCCGATCGGAGCAAGTCGGTTCTTTCTATTTCAAGCGTTTAAGCATTTTAATGAAAAAAGCTGTGCACATACAAACATTTACCTTACCACAAATACTAAAAACTCTGTTTTCGACGTGGTAAGAATCTTAACTCCTCTCCGAGCCGGTAAGTGTGAACGGACCTTAAAGCTTACCCTGAAGGCAGTGAGCACGGCACGGCCTCACGCACGTCGCTAATTACGCTCATTCAGTTTATTGGTCGTCGAAGGCAACGCTAGCACAGCCACCGCACTCCGACCATTCCTACAACTTCCAACTCAATTCGGCCGCAAGCCGTGGATTTAACGACCATGCTAGAGTAAGGTAACTACTAAGTTCAGCAAACTTGGCAGATAAAGCGAACCAGCGTTATTGAGCCCGGATCGGTTGAGACTAAGTATGATGTATAGCTCGTGTTGATTATTATTAATGCACGGTGTAATTTGCACGAGGGATTTCTGCACATCTCGCTGTGATTAATTTTGATTACAACGTGTAGTTTGTTGAAAGGGGTGCGGTGCGCGACAGACAGGTAATCTTGTCAAGTGCTGGATATAGGCGCAGACAATTTTCCGGTTGGGCGGAGTTTGCGGCAAACAAAAGTTGGTAAAGGTCACGCGGCGCGCGGGCGGCCCGCGCACCCGGCTGGAATGTTACATTTGTTATGCCCAAAGTACCTTTTAGTCGTGCCATTAGCGAAACTCGGCAGAGCGCGACTCGGACGCGCGAGCGTTCCGTATTATCTACACATTAGTCCACGGAGGGATAAACTTTATTTTTTCATACGTTGTCCTCATACAGTGACGGCTCGTCCCAATATTTTTCATCGGCGGATAGCTTACCATACCAGGCGGACCATACATGCTCCTATCTCTAGTAAAATAAACTGCGAAACAGCAAACATAGATTTTACGGCTTTCAAAAAATGGGGGAAATATCCGAGCCCTTAATTGAATGCAGAGTCAAAGATTTAATTTACCGCAGGCGTTTAGTATTTGGTAACTCAAATGGAAGTCTCTTTTCAACAGCTATTATTAGAAGGATACTTCTACTGTTTTACAAGTTTCAAGTGTCCGCCCGGGACAGCTTCAGTAGTCTGTCCTGAATAAACACACCTGTCAAATGCTCGCGGCTGACGCCTGACACCGACCGCGCGGCGCCGCGCCGGCCACCTGTCTTGTAGTTAGACACAGACATTCGACATTGAGAGAAAGGAAAAACACTCCAAGGAAAGCGAGTTAGCTAAAAAAATAGAGTAATCCATCATTATCGACCGTCGAATACTTAGAAGACTAAAATGGACAAAGTTACGTCGCAAACATTACTTGTAAGGCGAAAATTGATTGACATTGTTAAAAGGATAGGAGTCGCACCACTTCTCCATACAAACGTAGTCCCCTGTTTTCTCTGTGAATAATGACATTAGAGCAAAATTTTTTTTTACATTATATTTGTATCTGTTGTGGCTATGCCCCTACGATTTGCTTTTATCGATATTCTAAATAAAAAAAATAAAAAATAATAAAAAAAATAGAAAATCGATAAAAGCAAATCGTATGGGCATAGCCACAACAGATACAAATTTAATGAAAAAAAAATGTTTGCTCTAATGTCATTATTCACGGAGAAAACAGGGGACTACGTTTGTATGGAGAAGTGGCGCGACTCCTATCCTCTTAATGATCGAAATAAGTGGCGCTATTTGCGGAACTTCAGTGTATTAGATTAGTATGGACATAGCTACCCCGGGATCACATTTGAAAAGTTGACAACTCTAATGTATAATTTTTGTTTCTTTCTTCTTCACGCCCATATAATAAGACCAATTTAGATAAAATTCGGTATGCAGAATTCTGACACCTAAAGGCTAATTTTTATCCTGGATAAATACATAGATCCCGTAGGATTGTGATTGGAACTCTACGCAGACGGATTTGCGGGCAACAACTAGTGTTAAAAAGGAACTTGGGAAAAAATATGAGATCTGTTCATCAGTATTTAGTTTGAAGCTATTCACTCCAAATTCCACTAAATCATTATTAATTAAGTAAGGTAAAGAAAATAGCTAGTGAGAATAGTGCCTAAGCTATCGGCATTCCTACCTTTTTCGATGTAAATGCACTGCCCGTAGCCGGACGGCTGCGGACGACAAACGGCGCGCGTCGGAAGCGACGCCGCCGGCGCAGTGCGACGACAAAGCGGCCGGATGCGACAGAACACCGGCACTGAACGAAGTCGTGTGTGAGCTGTATAGTTAAAGTTCATGCACATACGAAGCGCTCTGCAGTACTTTTACCCAAAAAGTAATAAGAGATAATTTGCCCCGTGTGGTGCCGGGTTAGAATAGCACCTCTCCCTTTCTTCCCGTGGGTGTCGTAAGAGTCGACTCTGGGAAAGGTTTAGTTAGTGTATTGTGGGCGATGGGCTAGCAACCTGTCACTGCAATATGACGTTTAACCATCTGGTTACCCTGAAATTGCTAAACGTGGCACTGGATTTTTGAATTCATGTGCTCTGCCTACCCCTCTTGGGAATACAGGCGTGAGAATATGTATGTATGTAGACTACATAATGTAGTAATAAGAGAAAAAATTGTGTCAGCTTATTATAAATAAAATTCTCAAAAAAATCTCATTATTGCCTGTAATAGTAAGTAAAGTGTGTTACTGTGTGGTGTCGGGCTTAAAATAATACCTCTCCATTTCTTGCATTGATGTCGCATTAGGTTAAGATACAGTTTAGGCGACAGCCCAGCAACTTGGCACTGCTTTACTTACCAACTTGAAACAATAAAAATAGGTAGCCTTATTTAGAAATATTCAGGGGTGATGTTTGTACAGTCGAGTTCGTAAATATATGAGCAGACAAATGCCAAATATGTAAACTTTTGCACCTTATTGTCAATGTCATAAAGGTGTACAGATATTTTTGAACCCTCAGTTTTTCTCATATATTAATGAACTCGACTGTATGTAATTAGTATCAGATTTATCTTTCTAAATCATGAATTTTGCGTGCACAAAAGATACCGCTTTTGTTTTATTTCGTGTACGACTCAACAATTAAGCGGCTTAACAAAGTCCCGGGACAGAATTAGACAACACACCGTGACACGTGCAGTTGTCATTTCAATTACACCCAGACGATCGGGATTCCCGCGACGTTCGACCATCACTCATAATTCCCGAGGTATTTTTAATCATTCATAATTGAATGGCGCGGACGGGAATTTAATTGAAGGCGAGCGTGTGGACGCGCCGGCGTCGTTAGGGCTGCAGAGATGATTCTGCATTTGCTGGTACCCTAGTACAATAAACTCATTTGAGTCTCACACAGTATGCTGTAGATGTTAAATGCTCAAAATTATGAGAGAATGATTTAAAAGAGCAAATGAAGAGTAGGCAAAGCACATGAAACTCCACGATTCGTAGCCAATTTTAGCTTAAGCCTGTGTGTAAATGTCTTAACCTATTTCCTTGAGACTAGACCCACCTTTTTACATAACACATACACACAAATCGCTTCTATTCCCAAGTAAGGTAGGTAGAGCACACGAAACTTTACATAGACAGAACTACAACTAAAGCGAATATTTTATAGTACAACCTGCGTTGTACTTTGAATTCATAGTCTTGTTTTTGTACCTAGCGTTGTATTTAACCCTTTACAAACAAGAGACGCTCATTACGGCTTGTTCACGGGATTGTGAGCCCAAAGGTTGTCGCAACAAGGCTCTGTTTCGCTTTCAGCTGCAAAGTAGTCAGTTTGATTTAGAGTTAATGAGCTGTAGCTTGTAAACAGGCTCTGTATTTCGATTGATGGCGTCTGAATAGGGATGTGATGTAGTTCCAACTCTGCTTCCGATTCGGAACTATTATCCCAAAATTTCTGCTCCTCTCTCACACTCAAATGCTGGCTGGCAGAGCTCACTTTTGTGACAAGTACGTCTTTGTGTTTTTTGTTGGTAATATCTGAATTTGTGAAAGCCCCGTGCTTGCTATTACCAACATTAGACATGCTTCCATATTACGTATTTGTACTGTTTTGCCTAGATTATTATTTTAACGTTAATGTATGCTAGCTCGTTTTAGCCTGCGACACAGAGTTCCCTAGGAACCCTAGTGCAGGCACACGTGTTACATAGATTTACTGTAAATATTGTACCAATGTTAATAAAATTTATTTAATAATCGCCGCATCGAAGAAAAATGGTAATGTTAATAAGCTTATTGAGACGTTTTTTAACTATCAAGAATGTTTATAAAAGTCCAAACATTTCGGAATTCGGTTTCAATAAAATCATCTCCGTGGCATCTCTAGTCAGAACTAGCAGTGGTGTAAAATAAGTTCCGTTTCCATTTAATTAATTTATAGTGTAGTCCCTGTTTATTTTAACCAAGGTTGTAGTAGTGGTAGGTTTAGAATAACATACATATATACATACAGATCGTCACGCCTCTTTCCCACAGGGGTAGGCAGAGACTACTTTGTTCCACATAACGCCTCTCCATTTTATCTGTAGATGTAGGAGGTGACTAGGGAAATAGGTTTAGTCATAATTCAAGCGACTAGCAACTTGTCACTTTTATACCTTTTTGTGACTTAGGGTGAAATGGTCGTAGTTTTGACTATGTGAAATTTCCAGTACCTACTCTGAATACATCAATTGGGAATACAAGCCTTAAGTTAATTTATTTATGTAATTTGGTTACAGGATTTTTAGGAACAACATCAGCTAATCTACGATGAGTTAAAGGCTTGTCCTAAGAAATCATTAAGCTATGTCCACACCAGTGCGCTTTCACGTTCACCTTGCGTCTTCCTCTGATGCATGCCCGTGCAACCACAGCGCATGCGCTAAAACTAGATCCGTCCTCAATGAAGACTTGCTGGCGGCATGCGCTGTGGTTGGTGGTTGCTCGGGCACGCGTCAATGGAAGACGCAAGGTGAACGCGAAAGTTGGTGTGGACATAGCTTTATTGTGTCTGAGTTGATGGAGTACATGGACCCTGTCAGCTCGTCAGTCACTCACGTCCCGCTGCTCACAATATCTATCGACTCATCAAACGCTGAGCTTGGCAGCCGGCGGCCGAACTATTGCAATATCTGTAATTGGAAGACGGAGCGCCCCAGCTGCGTCGGGGCCGGTGCAGCGCTCGTTAAAGCGGCCAGTGGCTACCAGGAGCGCAGCAGCCATGTAGAGCTTATAGAAAAATGTTTTGGTTTTGGTCTTCGATAGATACTCGTACGCATACATCACGACTGACTGGCTCGTCTGGGGTAACAATTGCAATAAACAGAGCACGCGAAATGCTAATCAAAGTAGTTACATGACTATTTCACGCTTCATCGCCACTTCTAGTATATTTATTATAGAGCATGGTTGCCAGTCTGTCGCCTTAAATGTACCTTTACCTATATGCTTTAATAGCTTTCTTAAATATTCAAAACGGGTTCAGTAAAGACAAAGTGACATTCATCACCGCCACAAGTTATTATTTACCGATGAGGTGGGATATCAAACTAAGGCTGCTTGTATTTTAACACTTAATTAATATGTAAAGTTTGGTCATAGAGCGAAATCTAAGTTATATATATGACGTCGATCGGAACCCGAGGTAGTTTGTTTATTAGGGTTCATGTTCCAACATGTTTGTAATAACAGCACACGTTACTAATTCTGCTCCCACACATCGGCAGCTTCTGAAGTTACGCTGTTCAATATTCAAAGCTTGCTCGTTACGCTTGCCCAAATATCTCCAAAAAGTAATGAGCTGGTTTTGTGGTGCAAATATAATATGTATAATAAAAACCGGCCAAGTGCGAGTCGGACTCGCGCACGTAGGGTTCCGTACCAAAAACTGCAAAAAATCAGAATTTTTGTATGGGAGCCCCCCTTAAATACTAATTTTATTTTAATTTAATTATTTATTTTTAAAGTAGATATTTAATTAAACATTCTGTGAGCATTTCAAGTATTTAGCTGTTACAATTATTTAAATAGACCCAAAACAGTAAAAAAAACTACAAAAAAATAGGTTTTTTGTATGGGAGCCCCCCTTAAATACTAATTTTATTTTATTTTAATTATTTCCTTTTAAAGTAAATATTTAATTAAATATTCTGTGAGAATTTCAAGTATTTACCTGTTACAGTTATTTAAAGAGATCCAAAATAGCAAAAAAAACGTTTTTTGTATGGGAGCCCCCCTTAAATACTAATTTTATTTTATTTTAATTATTTTCTTTTAAAGTAAATATTTAATTAAATATTCTGTGAGCATTTCAAGTATTTACCTGTTACAGTTATTTAAATAGATCCAAAATAGCAAAAAAAAACACGTTTTCTGTATGGGAGCCCCCCTTAATTATTATAATTATTTTAATTTTAGTATTTGTTGTTATAGCGGCAGCAGAAATACATCATCTGTGAAAATTTCAACTCTCTAGCTCTCACGGTTCGTGAGATACAGCCTGGTGACAGACGGACGGACGGACGGACGGACGGACGGACGGACGGACGGACAGACAGCGAAGCCTCAGTAATAGGGTCCCGTTTTTACCCTTTGGGTACGGAACCCTAAAAACAAAGACTATAAGAAGTGTCGATGCTGATAATAGTCCTGCTGTTATTAAAAGGTCTTCTCACAAATCCCAGTATAGATTGAGAACATTACACTTAGTAGGTATTATTGAATAGCTTCATAGCTTCACAGCATTGAGCAGATTTCCTCCTGTACCATTATCAAGAGTTTACAAAGAGTACTCGCTAGCAATGACGTAAATAATCTGTATGGAGAATTTCACAGCATCTCACATAAAAGTTATTTTTAGGTCTTGTAAGGAATGGCTAAAATAGCCCCCATACAGAATTTTACACACAATAAAATTGTGTATCGGCGTCACCGGCTCGCACCTCCAGCCGCGCTGATCGTGTACTCATGAAGCAATTGTTTTTTCATTGAATTATCATTTTTTTTTTTTAAGTTGTTCGAAATTGGAATGTATTTTTAATAGCAATATCGATTTTATAGTAATGTAAAATTTGTATGTTTAATGAAAGTATGATGGAGATTTAGGCTGAGCCCCTTGTAAGTACTAACAAATCAACTTTGATTCATGAAACGGCCAGTTACTAGATACATGCTCCATTTCGCCGCCGACCCGCCTGTTCCGACGCAATAGTTATAACCTAGGGCTTTTTAAGATACACTGCGGAGTTCGTCGCGCAGGCGCGACACGACGACTGCAGTGTGACACTGAATTCTGCGTAGGTATATGGTAGCGAAGGTTTCCACGCATAGAGGACAGACCAACTAGAGAAACAATGATGGCCACCCAGTTCCGCAAACCGTCAGTTTATTTCAACTTACAAACTGTCGCAGAAATTGTAAAGAGCCAATAACCATAGAGAAAAAAGCCACTGCGTTACGCGCGATCTTGGGCCGGCCAATAAGAGCACAGCGAACGCCACCATGCTTTTGCAGAATCGTCTTCGAACAAATTCAATGACATTAGTACTCTATAGGTTCTGTCCTCTATGTTTCCTCGACACGTCCTAATAGGAATGTCGACTAGATTAAAAATATGTAATTATAATTGGTCCGTTACTTAGATTATGGAAAAATATAAGACACGTAGTTTTCGATTTATCAAATAACTAAACATCGACAAAGTTATAAATCATCAAACTTCCGGATAGGGGCTTGTGACGTCACGTCTAGGTAAAAATTGTGCCATGTAGAGACGTAAACCTAATCGATTGCTTTTTACTCTTGATCTTTGCATAATATGAGTAAATTTTTAGTCAAAGCAGTTTCTTTAATAAATAATTTTGCACTTACTTCTTATGATTTTGTCAAAGACTAAAATTTTTACCATTCACATTGCGTTTTTATCGCTTAGTAAATCTAAATCAAACTGATTTGATTGTGTCATTTACTCATTTACCTAAATCCAGTAAACGTGGATGTCGTAAACAATCGGCTTATATGTCACAATAGTTTAAAATTCATACATTTTTAACCAGATTTATATTTCCTGTCTAGAATTTAAATCTGCTCAAAAAGGTATGAATTTGAAACTATCGTGACATAATCATAAAAAGGTGTGGTCAAAACTTTGAGACGCAGATCAGCAATTTTCTCCGTCAAGATCACGAGGCGAGTTTGTTCCTCCGTGGCTGAATTTTGCAGCAGTTGGTAACAAAACCTTCTCCTAATTCCTTCCTATTTCTAAGCTCTGCTGTCTCTCAGCCTCACCGGACAGACCATTACACTCGCTGTACGCAGCGATGGAATCAAACATCTTAAATCTACGGAACCTCAACCGGCGTGGTTGATGGGCGCGCAAATGTGTTTTTAATCTACCCTCCACTATCGCGTCGCCCCCTATCTTCCCAGCGTATTTCAGGCTAATGTATCTTGAGATTCTTCGCGTTTTTGTGCTAAAGGATTGTAGTTTAATTGGACATTGGGTTCTTAGGCGTTGAACGATAAGCAATTGGTGGAGGAGTTTTAGTGTTTTTTCTAAATTATGTTTGTTTTTCCGTCTTTCACGGCTAAACGGGGCGACGGATTGACGTGATTTTTGGGGTGGAGATATTTGAAGGGATGGAGAGTGACATAGGCTACTTTTTGCCTCTTCATAACTCCCCACTTCCCTAAAATGAGGAGTGGAAGTTTGTATGTAGGTATGTAGCATTCCCGATTAGGTACTTAATATTATTCCAGCACTTAGTATTAAAATAATTGTAAGATCTCTTCAGTGTTACCCTGAATTTAACGCAAGCGAAGCTGCGGACAAAAGCTAGTAGAGTATATTTTAGGCGTCAGGCTAGCAATCTGTCACTATTATAGCTCTTTCCTCTATGTTAAAATCTATAATTATGCTAAAAAACGCTACGAAACTTAGAATAGTCATGACTGTGTAACGTTTAGTGTGCTTTCCCTAACCCATTGGGGAAAACAGGCTTGATATTTGTGATGTAAGCTATCTAAAAAGTCACTTTTATGATCGTTCTAAGTGATACTTTTTGATTGGTGAGACTTGTTTTAGGACGTTTTGACGTCTGACATAATATTGAACATTAAACTACCGTGAGACTCACACATGTCATGTTCAATAGGAAAGAGGAAAGTCACGTTTTTAAATCGAGTTCATATCCGGCTCGAAGGACCATTTACATGTTCGGCACAAAATGAAAGATGTAGTAAACTTTAAATGAACTATATTTCAACACACATTTATGTGGTTCAATAACACGTGACCTCTCGGGTCGGCCTACAGAGTGCAACTAACTAAACGTCATAGAACAATGCTCTATGTTCGTCTCGAACATGTGACACGCTTAACAAGGCATTAAGTAAATTAAAACTAAAATAGAATCATTTACAAACTTACCAATGGGGTAGACAAGCATGTAACCGCCTTGTTCTGCCGCGACCCCGGCCATTGAGCGATTAAACAATAACAATAACGAATGCCGAGGGCCTATTAAACCGTAAACAGCGATTAGTCGCGATAATCCGGCGCGAGTTTGTCTCGTCATTACAACTTCAGTCGTTATCCAATTTCGCATCGGATCAACACCCGCAACCGAGTCGGTAAACTTGTACAAACTACTGAGATATTTATTCCTTCGTATAGATACTTCGTTGGATTGGATTGACGGACTCTGTCACTTGTTTTTGGACTTATTATGACGCTAAAAGTGGCTAGGAATAGGTTTAGGTAGGTATGCTTTAGGCGACAGGCTAGCAACTTGTCACTATCATACTACCTCTTCCATCAATTTTCAAACCTAAGATTATGCTAGAAATGGCTGCGAAGCGCGAAATAGTCATAATCATAATCATGGTGTCTATATTACGTATAATGTCCTCTGCATACCCCATTTAGTAACATAGGCGTGTTTAATTGTATGTTCTGTTGTAAGTGGCTAAGAGTGAAACGTCTTGTTTTTGCTTGTGTCGTGCTTCGTGCGCTCTGCCTATCCCATTTGGGAACGCACGCGTTCTTTTCTGTGTACTTATGACGGCCAAATAATTGGACTTTTTTGTGCGGGAATTTACTGGTGTAAAGTAGAGGATAATTATATTATTTAATTAAGTGTCATTATACAACGTATGACAAAAATAATAGTAAAGCAGAAAGGGAACTAAATGGTCCATTTTAAGGAGTTTTACAATGTTTGAAAAAAAAGAGAAAAAAACATTAATTCCTCTTCTTGAGTTTACCATTATGAATGAAGGTAAAGGCCTCTCTACAGGTTTGTAGTGAATACTTTCTTAAACATGCTACATGTCAACTGTTTTGGACGAAACAACAAGCAGCTACACAATATAGAATGGAATTTTAATGTGGGTAGTAAGAATGTTCGTGTTCATAGCCTGGAGCCCTCTTGAATACCAGATATAAAAGTAAATACAATTATATTTAGTAACTTGTGTATAGGTTGTTTTCAGCATTAAAAATTCGTACTCACATCCTCGGTAATCAAATATTTGATTAGTATAAAGAAACCTTGTTTTTTTTTGGTCTGTGTAGTGTCTGGGTAGAAAAACACCTCTGCATTTATTCCAGCTAGCAATTTGTCATTACTGTCTTTCTACTATCTAACTTAGACCTAAAATATAGCAGGCTTGTATTTTGTTTCATTTTTTTTTTAGTTATTTCTTCATTTCTTTCGTGGTTGTGGTAAAATAGTTCTACGTACGCTGTAGGTGACAGGCTAGCAACCTGTCAGTAACATACCTTTGTTTTAGACCTAATGTTATGCAAGTAGTGGTTACGAAACGTCTATGCTATTATGCTAGTTAAGTTGTGGTCATAGTTTTGTGTGTAAAATAAATTTCATGGCTAGGGTTGCCTAATGGATAGTAAATCGATTTAATTAATGTGGCCACATTGTCACGGCTAAATACGTCTCATAATGATACGGCTGCGGTCGTTAGAATGGAGATAGAATACATCGATACTGATTTACTTCATGTGTGATATCTAAAAAAAATGTGCTCTGCCTACCCCTCATGGGAATACAGGCGTGAGTATATGTATGTATGTATGTATGATATCTAAAAACAGCAGGGTTATTATAAATCGATACAGCTTTGAAGTGAGTATAATTGAACGTACAGTAGAGTTCATTAATATACGAGTATGAGCAAAACTGAGGGTTCAAAAATATATGTACACCTTTATGACATTGACAATAAGGTGCAAAGTTTACATATTTATTTTGGCATTTGTCTGCTCATATATTTATGAACTCGACTGTACAATAGATATACCTATAGAAATCACAATACGTAAGTTGTAAAACTTGCAAACATGCATGCTTACAATGACGCCTGTGTTACCAAATGGGGTAGGCAGAGCACACGAAACGTGGTAATAGACCATGACTACTTCAAGTTACGTAGCCGCTTCTAGCGTAATTTTAGGATCGAGAGCAGGTGGTATGATAGTGACAGGTTGCTAACCTGTGGCTTGAAGCACATTTAAACCTATTCCTTAGTCGCTGCTTGCAAAAACCACGAAATGCACGGAGAGGTGTAATTTTTAACCTGACTCTATACAATTAAAAAACCGGCCAAGTGCGAGTCGGACTCCCGCACTGAGGGTTCCGTACAAACCGATCACAACGCCATCTAGTGTCAGATTTTCGAACTAATGATAAATTTTTATTTTATTTATTAAAAAAAAACTACTAAGTAGATTTTGTTCAAACCAATTTTCGTTGATAGTTTTTAGTGTAATGTACATCATGTATTTTTTTTAGATTTATCACTCTTTTATTTTAGAAGTTAGAGGGGGGGACACAACTTTTTCAACTTTGGAAGCGTCTGTCGCGCAAACTATTCACTTTAGGAAAGTATGATGTTAGAAACCTCAATATCATTTTTAAAGAGCTATCCATAGGTACCCCACACGTATGGGTTTGATGAAAAAAAAAATTGTGTTTCAGTTCCATGTATAGGGAACCCTAAAAAATTATTGCTTTTTTTTTAATTTTTGTGTCACAATCCTAATGCGGTTCACAGAACACATCTACTCACCAATTTTTATTAGTATAGTTCTCATAGTTTCGGAAAAAAGTGGCTATGACATACGGACGGACGGACAGACAGACGGACGGACAGACAGACAGACAGACAGACATGGCGAATCTATAAGGGTTCCGTTTTTTTGCCATTTGGCTACGGAACCCTAAAAATGTTCCAGATGCGACGCAGCAACCACGTGGCCGCTTTGTGGTCCTTCCGAGACCATGGGATGCTGTGGCGCGTGTGAAACGTGAAGTTTAAAGTACATTAATATGTTTTGTTTGCGATTGGTTCCCGACTATGTTTTGATTAATGACAATGTGTGAAAATAGTGGAAGTTTCAAGGTAGTAATTTTATTTTCAGCAAACGCCTTCAATATACCTAGCCATATCATCATTATTTACCGCTTAGGTATCACAGACAATGTATGTACACTGGTGTCATTCATGCGCGGCGGATGCGTCTGTCGCTGGTTTCCTCGGGGGCGACGGCGGCGGCGCCGGTGTGCTACGCTGCGGTCCCCCTTTCGAAGTAGGGCTACCACTGGCGTCACATTGTCGCACGTTTCTTGTTGCTAAGTGCACTTTCTGATCTATCCCCCAATGTTGTATAGAAAATTGACATGCCATTGCCTGTTATTTCAAAGGTAGGTGCTAATTATATTAAAAAAGAAACTACTATTTTACGTTTTCGTAGCAACTTCCTACATATTTTTGTAAAGCTTTAAGTTAAGAGGTACGTAAGTGACAGGATGCTAGTCTGTCGCCTGAAATATACCAGAACCTATTTCCCCAGTCTCCTCTTACGCAGTTACGAATGAAATTGAGACGTATAATTCTAAGCACGACACCAGACACCACACCGTGAATAGTCTTCACAGTTTGTTAGTGTTATATTTATTAACGTAATTAATTAATACGTAATAAAACAGCAAATTTATTAATTGCAACAGATCCGTTTATTGGATATCTCAAAGAACCACCATCTTGAATATCTACCTAACACAAAACTCAAAACATAACTTGGGGTACAGTGCTGCCCTCTATATTACATCTTTGGATACAACACTCTCCCCCGCTTTTAAAAACAAAAATACTTAAACCTAACAATTCTTCAAAAAAAATACATTTATACATTCTGTCCACATTCTAGTAGTTGGTTGCAATGTCGTTTCCACTGCAGTCCCTCCACTTCTACCAGATATGTCACACCCGGCACTAGAACATCTACTATTTTACCTAAAGACCAGTTTTTTCTATTTTTTCTTAAATCTTTCACCATAACTTTATCTCCAATCGCAAAAGTTTTAAATATATTTTTACTATTATTTATAAGCTTTACTTGTTCAGCATCAATTTTATCATGAACTGGATTAGGTCTCAGCAGTGAAAAACGACATCTCAACTCTCGTCCAAACATTATTTTTGCTGGACTTTGACCGGTTGTTTTATGCACAGTACACCTGTAATCAAACAAAAATAGGTTGCAAGCATACTCTACTGTTTGACCACTCTCTACAATTTTAATTATATGGGATTTAAAAGAGTCCACAAAACGTTCAGCTAACCCGTTTGTAGCTGGAAAATAACTTGGTGTAAAAGTATGTTTTAAACCCACCCTTTTGCAAAAACTTTCAAATTCCTGACTAGTCCAAGTAGGACCATTATCTGTGACCAAATGTAATGGGTATCCAAAACGCACAAACACACTTTTAAACATTTGTATTGTTTTCTGCGCTGTAATATTACTCATTACAAATGCTTCTGGCCATTTTGAGTATGCATCTATTATAACCAGAAACATTTTTGAATACATGGGACCCAGAAAATCTGCATGTATTCTATGCCAAACTGTCGGTGGCTGTGGCCACATGGTTAATTTAATTTTTTCGGGATTTTTATGGTTTTGTAGACACACAATACAATTTTTGGTTATATTTT